>JAOSBM010162700.1:0-11126 GCA_027568955.1 Erythroxylum tenue | reverse complement strand
TATGATGCAATTGATGTTACGTAACCAGGTTATTTTGTATTAGTTGGGTCTTTTGTAGTTGTGATGTGAACAATATTTTGTAGTGTTATCCTGGTTATTTTGCATCAATTAAAGGCTTTTGATTAAGGTATTGTATATAAGACAGATATTTTACATCATTTGCCTTATCAAAGGAATGTAAATTGTATTAAACTATGTTGCTTGATTTTACTATAGCAATGGAATGGTGGATATTATGGTTATGTTGATGAATTGTACAATATTTTCGATTATTAAACTATATTTTGAGAATATTATGTAACTAATGATATGTTGATGCAAGAAAATACTTGAGCATTTTTTTCTTCAAGAACTACTGAAAATGAAATACCGTAATATACTTGATTTTAAACATTTTGTAATTATAAATAGGGTGTATAAAATATAATTAATTAAAATATATTAAAATTTGATATAAAATAAATTTTTAACAAATTTTTATTTTTTAAGATTTTTAACAAACCAACCACCATCAAAGGTAATGGTAATCATTCCTCCATCTTAACCAACCATCATTATTATAATGATTATATCCATTCTCATTCCTCACTATATTCATTCGTATTCTCATTCCCATTACCCCATGTGAACCAAGCCCCCCCTAAACATGAAAGATTAGAATGTAAAATGGTGGATGATGTAGAGTTTAAAGCTAACTTGATTACAACGTATTTTTGCTGTCAACCGACATCAAAGTATTTATCGAAAATAGAGAGTTAGATGTGCCTCTGACATCAGTAACATCTTCAAAACCTTATTGATAAAAAAGGTAAAAATAACTTCAACATTTGTAGTTAGAGCACAAATTAGACATCAACATTTTACTATAGTCAGATTAAACCTTAGCGTTTTACAATTGTTCAAATTAGTGTGGATAGAAAATATAACAAAGTTATAACAATGTAATGGTGTAAAAAAAAATTTAATTTGAGATTGTGTCTCACTGTACCATGTAAGTGCTACGTGACATTATGAGACCTAATTATTAAAGATTAATTATTAAAATTATTAGGTTAATATTGTTATGTTTAATGTAATTAACCTAATTAATTTTACTAATTAATAACTTGTTGAGATAAAAATCCCAAAATTTGAAAATCTATCAATTTTCAATTCGATCCAACTCCAAAACCCACCTCCTTAATCCAAAAACAACCCAACTTCAAAAGCAAATCTAAGAAATGTTTCAACATTTTACAAAGTGAAATATTGAAAATTTGAGTTTTCAGTGGCAATGAATAATGGTGGAAACAAGATAATTAGTTATGCACATTTTTATGGCTAATTTCTTTTTTCAGTTTTTAAGTTGATTGAGGTTTATGTAAGTTCTTTGTCTCTCTTTGTTTCCGTGGCAAATACTCTATTCTTTCTTTGTATAAAGAACCAAGCTTTGAACAGTATTCAACTTTTAAAAAAAGATCTTTGCACTTCCCAATTATCTTTAATCAACAACCATTGGAGGATTCATCAAGGATCCCCTTCAAAACTTTCCATTTTTTGATAAAACACTGCAGAACATATTAAATTTTTGAAATTTTTAGTGATCATATGAAATTTTTAGTTTATGGGTGGAGGAGATGGGTTATAAAGTTGGGATTGAAATAGAAATTCATAAATTTTCAGATTATGGGGTTTTTATCTTAGTGAATTATTAATTAGTAAAATTAATTAGGTTAATTTAATATTATTGTAATTAAATTAAACTGAACAAGTTTAATATAATAATTTTAATAATTAATCTTTAACAATTAGGCCCCGTTATGCGAAGTGGCACTTATATGGTATAGCAAGACTTAATTTCAAATTAAAATTTATTATTTTTTATTATGTTAGTAATGACGTGGCAAATAGCTAACGTCATCATTGTCCAGTTATATTTCCCATCCACACATGGCTCAACTTGAATAGTTCTAAAATGTTACGGTTTATTTGAACACAACTAAATCTTAAGATTTAATTTGTATTTAAATGCAAACATTAGGGTTATTTTTGTCTTTTTTTCAAATGTTATTCTATGTTTTTTTTGTTACAAGTAAGAGAAAACAAAACTACCTCATAAAAGAAACACCACAAACATCAGCTCATACAATCAAGGAGAGGGCTGCAGGAATATCATCCCAAACCTGAAAATTAGAAGCAATGTCATGACCCAATTTAGTCAGACAATCTGCGACAAAATTACCTTCATGAAGCACATGCCTAATAGAGCAACTCCAATTCCTAGCAAGTAAAGCTTGAATATTCACAACTAAAACAGACAGGGGATGTGAAAAGAGAACACCACAAGTCACCATCTGCACCGCTTCCATGCTATCAGATTCTACAATGACATGCCGAAAACCGTGATCTCACGCAAAACTCAAACCATCTCGAATGGACCATAACTCCCCCACCAAGATAGTTGAAACACCAATTTGAAACGAATATCCCCCGAACCAATGACCCAATGAATCACGCAACAACCCTCCACCACTAGTCAGCTCAGGATTAACAATAGAACTGCCGTCACAATTCAACTTCACCCAACCAGATGGCGACGCAGTCCAACCAATCCAACATCGCACACCATGACGCTTCGGTGTTGAGACAGAAATTAGGGACACATTCATTGCAACTTTAAATACACAACCATTCAAAATTGCTAAGGAAAGAAACTCCTTTTGAAAGATCAATAAGTTCCGAGCCTTCCACAACCACCAAATACTTGCCAGAAATCAATGGACCCAGGCAAACCCAAACGGACCCATAGTATGAGCAAGTTAGAAAATATTCTTAGCAACAGAGATGACTTTCCAACTAATGTTATTGCCTAGAAGAAGAGTAATAGAATCTCTGTCGCTAAGAATATTCTCTAACTTGCTAGTTTTCTTTAAGGTCATTTAGTTTCTTCAACTCATCTTTTCCTCTTTAATTCTCGTTGAAAAAGAAATTAAAGGTTCTATACTTTCATTGTTATTTCTCTTCTTTTGTTTCTTGGATAACATAAAACGATACCTTAATTTATAATCATATGTGTGTAAAATGCATATGTTCTATTATGACAATAAAAGTTAATGGATTTCATCTATTAATCAAATTCTTTTTTTCACCCTTTGTTATCAAAGAAATACTTTTTTATAGTTCATTGGATGTTTTGGTTAATTAAGTTTTAGTGTGAAGAGTAGTTTAAGTTATATTAGCTTGAAGTAATTAATTGTTTCTTAAATTCTTTCCTTTGTAATCCAGGCCTTGCAAATCAACAAAAAAGAAAAAGGAAAGCATTTAGCTTTCTCTCTGATTTTTATTTGCTTTTCCTAAACTTCTTAACAAATTAATATTTGGATTTGATGGAACTTATAACTTCAACTATACAAGCTTTCCTTTTGCTTAATCATTAAGTATTTAATTCCAGATTCCACTTTAGATCTAATTAGAGTCTTGTTGATAAGAGGAAGCCCTTTATACAACCAAGTCATAGGATAGTGCTTCACCATACGTATTTTTTCTTAGGATTGTCATTTGTTAGGTTCCTTTTCATATTTCACTAAGTTGTTTATGAAGATTTTTACACTTCCTGTATTCGCATTAGGCATCCATCATTTCTTCCTTGGTTTCTATTGTTAAGGTCTAAGTGAGTAAAAATAGAAAAGAATCTAAAATAGGAGATTGGTTTACTTCAACTTAGTATAAGTTTCGAGGTCTTTACAAATTTGGGGCTAATAACTTTTTTTACTACATATATTGTGCTTTATTATCGGCACACGCAAATGAACAATGATAACTTCTCATTATTTTTCCTAGAAAACTTTTGAGTTCTTATGATTCAAAAACATCTTAAAATTATATACAAGGTTGTTATCTTTTCTATTAAAATTGAAAAAAAACAAAATTCAATGCTTCATTCTTGTGTATATATGTAAAAAAAAAAGACTTGAAATTTAATATCATTCAAAAAATGTACCTTAATTATAATATTCAAAATATAATGTTTTTGTATTAATTCTTAATTCTTTCAAAATGTAATTCAATTATAGAAGTGGATATTCGTGTTTAGTTGCTTTAAATTGTCATAAAATGAGAATTTTCTTTTAAAAGGATAATCCTTTACAATGGATGCCTATTAAGTTAGCTTATATTGAGACATTTTAGTAGCAAAAGTTGTTTTGCTAGCTTTCACGTAACATGAAATATATTATCAATAATTTCTTTTTTTATACTTTCATGATGAGCATTTGTTTGATTAATAAACTTATGATAAAGATATTGTCTTATTTATACCTCTACTTGGTGAGATTTTTCTTCAGTATACTATTCATTATAATTGGTGGATGCTTCAAATTTAAAGAAAGAGGTATTGATGATCTAAGTGAGACTGGTTGTAGTAAGTTATAGGCAATAAAAGAAAATGAAGATGGAGTTGTTGGTGCAGTTGACTAGTTTCACTGAGATTTACTTTCTGAACAACCCTTGCCCAGTTTATCTCTAATTGAAGACAAATATTTAAACCCCAGTTTTGCTCGACTTGGAAAGTGATATTGTTTTGCATATGGTTAATAGGCTCATGATGTCTCGGTGTTTTATAAAATTCTTTTTTTCCTTTTATATTAGTTTTGTTATTGTGAGATAAGCCTAGAATTCAGGAAAAATAGAGTTTCATCATCACTAGACATTTACAGAAATAAAGTTTTAGTAACCTTAAACTTTTGTGCAAATAGAATATCAATGACTTTAAGATTCTAGGATAATAAAGTTTTATTGTTTTTAGACATCTTACATGTAACATTATTTTATAAATAGTTTGAGAATAGTTTTATAAGTGAAAGACCTTAGAAGACCTTGGTAAGCATCTTTGCCAAGAAATTTTGAGAGAGGTTATGTCAAGTTGTTATCATCTATTCTCCTCGTAGCATCTCTCTCACAGTAATAAAAAATAAAATCTTTTTGCCCCTGGATGTAAGTGTAATAGATTAGTCAATCCATGTAAATTCTTTTATTTTTACATCCTTAGTTTCTTTCATATTGCTTTTATTTGTGCAATAATTGGTATCGAAATATTGGTATCAAAACTAAGGTTCGTTGTTAAGATGTCTTTTTATGAGTTTGATATTGAGAAGTCTAATGAATCGAATGATTTTACTCAATGGAAGGTGACATGACAACAATCCTCATTCAATAGGAATGCATAACAACGCTGGAATGAGAAGAAAAATTATCAAAGAATTTGAGGGTATCATAGAAGACAGAGATTTTGTTGAAGGTGTATAGTACAATACTTTTAAGTTTAGGAGACAATATCCTAAGAGAGGTGGTTGATGAAACAATTACTATTTTGTTGCAAAAATGACTTGAAAGTAAATATCAAAAATGATCACTTATAAATCATTTCTATTAAAAGCAATATTTATATACCTCAAGAATTTCATAAAGTACATAAGAAAAAGATCTTATTGATGAATTCAATTGGATTATCTTGGATCTTTAAGGTTCTACATTTAAAATTGAGAATGACAATCAAGCGATAATTGGTCGACAAAACCTGCAAGTGCATAGAGTCGTTCCTAGTACCTACAAATCGAGTATTCCAAGGTTGTTTCCCACAAGGACTAAAATACTCGCCACCTAATTAATCCTAATTGCTTGAACGAAATTGACAATAAACTTAAAAGATGATTGGATTTGGGTAGGCAATAAATTGCAAACACTGGAAATAACTAGCAAGGATAATTTGATGATTTAAACTTAGGGCTTTGGGGTTCACCAACTCAAGAGATTGATTAATAAATTATGATATTGATTGAATGAAAAATTATAATAACAATTGCAAACTTTACTCATATTCTCTTTCAAAACATATAAGAATATCCAACTAGTTGATTACCATCTCTTAATGTGCAACTAACTAGTCAAATTCATGAAGAACAAGCAACCACAAGTTATCACACTAACTTAGGATATCTCTATCTCTAAATCTAACGTGTTTATCTTCCTAGTCCATAAATCATACTTCACCTCTCAGTTCCATATGATTCCTAAGATTGCATCTATGGTGATCAAGCATAGAAACAACAGTGAAATGCAAGAGACATAAACATAACCCAAGAACTTTCATTAAACACCAATCAATCCATAAAATACAAATCAATCCCCAAAATAGGGTATATCCCTCACCCTAGATGAGGTTTAGTTCCAGAACATGATAACAGAAACCATACACATAAAGATGCTCAACATTCAAGAAAGAGTAGAGAGAGAAGGTAGAGAGAACAAAAAACAAGATTGCTCCCAATGCTTGGATTAATCCTCTAAAACTTCTCCTTTGTCTCTTTTTCAGTGCCTCCTTATGCGGTTGCCTCGTTTTCGGTGTCCAGCCCCTTATTAAGTCTTAAAAGTGAGTATTTATAGTGTCTTGGGTTCAAAGAAACCTAGTTTTTGCTAAACAGGAAAAGGCGGATCATCTTTGGGTTGATAATGTCCGTTAATGTCCGTTTAGCAGACCTTCTTAGGTTTGGGAGTGAAGTTGGCCAGGTCATGTCCGTTAAACGAACCTTCACGGGTTTGGGAGTGAAGTTGGACAGGCAATGTCCGTTAAACAAACATACACTGATCATTTACAAAATGCTCACTTTTGAACCTTCAGTCGACGGAATCTCTCCTCTAAGTCTTCACAAAAGTTGTAGAACTTGGAGTCCTCTTCGAAAGCGTCCTTGAATGACCTTCATCTGACATCCATAGTAAAAGTTATGCTTTTTATCCCCAAAATCTATCAATTTGTACCTATCAAGTAATAAAGTAGAAATGTGTGAGAACTAACCAAATAAAGCTTCAAATTCACATAGAGATAAGTCAAATTGGTTCCAATTCTTCCTAAAATCATATAAGAGTAATTTGACTTTATCAATAATCTTAATATAATTAATGGCTAATTCATATGAGAATTTTGTTACTATCATTAGAGAGATCCTATTTCTTTTAGTGATATGAAAGATGCCTGCAGTATAAGAAATTGAAGAAAAAGGTCTCTAACACGTAAGAGGGTGGATTAGATTTGAGTCTAGTTATTAGTAAAGGAAGGAACAAAGAAAATGATATTGAAGATTGGATTAAGTCATAATCCATATCAAAGGCTAAAGCTATTTGATTCTTAAACTATAAAGTTAAAGAGCACTTTAAGAGGGATTATCTATTAAGAAAGAATAAAAACAAAAGAAAGGAAATAGATTAAAATGTAATCATTGTTATATTCCATGAGAGTTGTAACAAAGAGAATGGAAGAGGTAGTAATGTTTTAACTATAAGCAATTACAATTCTACAATTTGATGTGTTGTTGACACTGGTGCTTATTATATGATTTTAATATGGACATATTTTGTTCTTTTAAATAATAGAATGATGCTATTAGATTAAGTGATGATGGATAGCAAGCTATCAAAGACAATCGTTTAATATAGATGAAATCGCACAATTGAATTGTTAGAATATTAAATACTTTGCATGTTCCTAAAATTTAAAAGAATCCAATTTCTGTAGGTACTTTTAATAGTCAAGTGTATAAGTTTTCCAGTGATGATGGACACCTTAATGTGGTAAAGAATGTGCTTATTATGATGAAAAACAAATTACAACATTACATATTCATCTTAATGGGAAAGAAAATAATGAGATCGATGATTGTGTCTCATTCTTCAGGAAAAAAAGATAATATTGTGATTTAGCACATGCGTATGTGTCGTCTTGGTGAGCAAGAAATGATGAAACTTCATAAGTGAGGGTTATTGATGCATGAGAAACATAGGAAGGTAGACTTTTATAAGTTTTGTGCACTTCATAAAAAGTCTAGGGTAACTTTTAAAAAATATAATATTTGGGGAATGACATATGTTGAGGCAAACATATGGAAAATTTATGTTAAGGTCAATGTGAGTAGTGTTGATTTAAATATGATACTAAAATAGCCTGCAACAAATGCTAAGGAAGTTGAAAATTCTAGTTCAAGAGATAAGATAATACTAGGAAGAACACATTAGCATGGTATAGTCAATGATAGAGCGAGAAGGATTGTGAGGCAATTAAAGAGACATGATTAACGAGACTTAACTGTGTTTGCTTTTACTATCAATGATGAAAATATCTTTAAAAAATCTAAGAAAAGTCAGGTGAAAGGTAAAAATATATTTTAAAATCTAGGAAAAGTCAGGTGAAAGGTAGGCGGACGGGGGCTATGATTCACAAGATTGAGAAATTAATTGCTTCTGGTTAGATTTTATTAAAAAAGATGCATACTTCTAAGGATGCAATTAAAATAATAATAAAGCTATTACTTGTAAAAATCTTCAACTATAAATTGGACTTGATTAATGCTCACATAACTTAAAGTCCTTTTGGGACTTATGTTGCAGGGGTGATTCATGGTTAGATATTAATGAATTTAAGTCAAGGTGGAGAGTTATGAGATATGTCTTGAATTAAGATGAAATAGAGTTTCATTGTCATTAGATGTTTATTAACATACAAGGTGTTTGGTTTACCTGCTGGAATAGATAAGGAATGAAATAGTTATTCTTAAGAATATAATAGAATGAGTATTTCTTGGTTTAGTTTATTGATAAGAAATTATAATGATGATGTATGCATGTTTGGTTTGAAAACATAAATTTAGAATGACAAAAGAATAACTAACAAAAAGACTAAAATATTTATTATAGTCCCTATTAACTACATTCTTCTTTATATTATTATTATTATTTCTTCTTCCTCTTCCTTGTATTATTATTATTATTATTATTATTGTTAATTTTATTATTACTATTATTATTTAATTTTAGTATAATTATAATTATTCTTATTATTAATTTATAATTACTTATATTATTATTATTATTATTATTATTATTATTATTATAGAGCGGAGGTGTCTTTAGATATTCTATCAATAATAACTAAACCTTAGGATTATCGATTCCGTGTAATTTTTTCAACCAAACAAAGTAACAACCTGTTACCAGGAATATGTGGGGAATGAAATAGGTATTTCTCTCAACCAAACACTCCATTAGAGTTTCTAGCGGCCTTAAACTTTTATAGAAGTAGAATATCAGTGAAGATTTTGTAATGATAAAGTTTTATGTGATTAGACTTTTTATGAGTAACCTTAATCTATAAATAGTTTGATATGGTTTTACGAGTGAAGACTTTAGAAGACCCTCGTAAAGAACCTATAGAGAGAACCTCTAAGAGATATTTGTAAGGAGATCGTCGTTTATTCTCTTTGTATCATTTTTTCATAGTAATAAAAGGAATTAGTCTCTTCATTTCATAGTAATAAACCCGCGGCCGCGGACATAGGTCATGTAGATTGTTGAACTACGTAAATTCTTAAATTTTTACTTATTCATTTTTCTAGATAACTTTCATTTGTGTAACAACTAGTACCAAAACAATTGTTACCGTAATAATTATATTTTTAAATATTCCAAGTCATTCTAACAACTTGTAAAATGATATTTTAAATTTATTAATTACACTATAGCAATATATAACAAAGTGAGGATATATACATTGAATTTATAATTATTTTCAATTAATTTGTAAGTTGCTAAATGCATAAATTTTAGATGCACTAATAAGGATAAGCCAATGGAGTGTCCATATAAAAAAGAATAAAAAGACTCTAATTAATAAAACAAACATATCAGTCTAATATTGTTCAATAATTGAACATCAATAACAATAAAAAGACTTTGAAACTGCAAATTTGGTACTCTTTTAGAAGATTGATGGTTGGTCAATTTAAATGCTCTCTGCAACTCATTTCTAGTACGCACTATATATGTCTTAATGGGATTCTATCCTTCTGCATAGACTAGGGCAATAGTTTCTATAATACTTGTCCAGTTAGAACCTAAACTCAAGTGATGGAGCCCAAAAACCACCGACAGGTAGGCAGCACCGAGCAAAGTTGGTGCCGAGCAGTGCCCGGTGGCACGGCACTGGCACGGTCGTCTTGGCCATCCTACTCTCCAAGTTTCCCGGCATTTCACGTCTCGAAGATGTCCTTCACAAGCTCCAGAGTCGCCACCCAATCCTCAGGTCCAGACTCCATTCTAACATGACCACAAAAGCATTCAGTTTCGTCACTTCTCCAACTCCTTTCGTCAAGGTTGTGTCGATTAACCTATCGTCAACTTTGAGAATCATTGAAAACTTCTCCATCACAACAAGCCAATCCATCCCCCATTTCCACCAAATCGTAGAGCATGAACTTAACCAGAACTTCTGGTGCAGTGACGTCAATGTTCAAGACATTCTCTTTGCCACTACCTATGCGCTCCTGGGTGAGAAGTGGGTGGTGGTTCTGAGGCTTCATGTCTCAGCATGCGATCGTACCATGGCAGTGGCGTTGTTGAAGGAACTGTTGGTGCTGGTGGCTGAATGGAAGGACAGAAGTGAACAAATGGAGGTTGTTGGGTCTAAAGGTGAGGTTAGTTTGGGAATTGAGGATCTTATTCCTAATGGTATAGCTAAGAAACCATTGTGGGCACGGGGAATGGACATGCTTGGTTACTTTGTAAACTCATTCAGACAATCGAATCTGAAGTTTATAGATCCAAGTTCTTCGAGGTCTTCTCAGGTGGTGAGGTTGAAGCTGACTTGGGATGACACTGAGAGAGTGCTTAGTGTAAGCGCTTTCCTTTAGTAATTCGCAGTTTTGGCTTTTATCCATGTACATATAGTATGGCTTACTCCACATTACTCGATATGTACATTGATGAACTAAAATGCTGAACTGTATAAAAGGTAAAGAAGTAAGATAGGAAGACAACCATTAATGGATAATCAAGAGTAGCATCAAAACATATTTTTGGTACTTGAAGGTGACACTGCTGGAGGAGAAAAATATTGAAAAATATCAATTTAACGAGAGGGATAAATATACTTTTTCAAATTTTTGAAGGTTTTTCCATATTTTTATTAAGTTGATATTTTAATTTCATTTTTACTAAACAATGAATGGAAGTATCATTTTGAATTTCTAGAAGTCAAACTCTTTTTCTCTTGCTCCAAATGTGTGGTTCTAAATAAGTTACTTAATAGCTAAGAGTTGTAGGAG
>JAOSBM010162573.1:0-11134 GCA_027568955.1 Erythroxylum tenue | reverse complement strand
CGAGGTTATTATTTTATCCCATTGGCCCAAGTCGGGACCGAAGAAAATTATTATTTAATCGAGATTATTAATTTATCAAATATTCATTTATCGAGGTTTTACTGTATGTTAACATTGATAGTATGACAGGTGGCTCAAGTGAGATGTCTAACATTCCAGCTCCTGTTTTTCTATTCCTAAGCTACATTCAACACCAAATGAGGCAGCTAGGTTTTCATGAGATACAATGGAGAGCTAGCTTGAAAAATAAGACAGCATAAGGTTTTTCTTGGTAGATTAAAATAATCCTTGTAATTCTTGTTGCAACCTTTGTCTCATGGCTGTAACTTTTTAATTGTTATAGCTATGATTTCGTGGCTGTGACTTTTTAATTGTTATAGCCATGGTTTCCACTTTTATGCTTTATTTTGTCTCTTTTTTAAAAATCTTTTTCTTCTTCTTGCTCCATAAAAACAATAGAGTATGAACATTGAGAAGATGATTCAATAAGTATGCTTTCGGGTCATTTTAGTTCTTTTATTTCCGAAATGTACCTAACATCAAATATGAGCTAAAATGAGTATCCTAAGAATTTTAAGACATTAATCACTAAATGTAATTGATTAAATATATTAACAATTAAGTGCATATCAACACCATTCTCTCCTTATTTTATAGTATCACACCTTTTCCTTATTCCTTTTTAGAGTTGGTAAAGTGATCTGATCCTCATTAAAGAACTGATGAATTTTGATATTAATATAAGATAACTTGATCTGTTGGCCGTTAATGGAACCTAAGAGGGATGTGAACTGGGTATTTATAAAATTTAATGAAATTTTCTAGTCAATGTACTTAACTAGCAATAATTGATAGGAATAAGGATGAATAAATTGCTTTAACATAAATCGATCAAATAATTGAATAATAATTTAAAGAGAATATGGATGAGAGAATGCAAACTTACTTATAGCGGTTCGATAAATAACCCTTACCTACATCGACTTTGAAAACTTTCTTTACTATAATTCTCCTTTTAAGGTGAATAATAACCTTTGTACAATTATTTCTCGATAAAAAGGAACCCTTTTACAATGTTTTTTGAAGTAGAAGAGGAACTTAGTGCCAAATATAACACTCCAAATATAATAAACCAAAACACCAATGGAAGCTTACATCTCAAAGTAGCTCACTTTATCACTTTGATAATATCAAAATGGTCAATTCACTCAAAATAAGATAATGAATGCTTAAATTATTGAAAGATGCTTAGAAATATATCTAAAATATACCTAAATTCTTCTTAATGCAAGAACTAACAAGAAAACATGTGTTTATGGGATTTTGGGAACCTTACTAGTCGTTGCAATAGCTAGTTTTAGATCATTAGTTAACCAATAGAGTATATTGGTCGACAAGTGTGAATTCTCAACTAGCTGTTGAGACACTGATTGACCACTAGGCCATTTTGGTTACTCAATGTGTCCCCTTAGAGAGATCTCGGTTGATCAAACACCTATATTGGTCAACCAATATGTTAGGAAATAATGTGTTACAAGTTTAACCTACATTGATCAACCATTATGACATATTCATCAACTAATATGAATTTAATGCACAAAATTGCTATCATTGCACATTGGTCAGCCTATCAACCATGTTTTTCAACGAATATGTACTTTAGAGGAACATTAGTTGAATACATCAACATATTGGTCAAACAATGTATTAAAAAACTCATTTGTTGCATATTTAACTTACATTGATTGACTACTATCTTACATTAGTCGATCGATCCCTACAAAATAGTATTTTAATAACTTTAAAGACTTAAACTTGATTTGTTTAATGAAATTATAATTAACACAACTTCAAAAATGTCTCTCAAAAAGTATTTTAAAAGATCAAGAGGCTTTTCTTTTTAAACCAAAAGCTTTAATGCCTTTTGATGAATAAAACACTTATGTAATAAAGTGAAATAAAATGTTTATATATTATAAGCCTTCAAGATCATCAAAGTAACTAAATAAGATAACAATTAATATTACAAAATATAAAATGACCTTGATGTTCCTTAATCTTCTTTTGTTCTTGATTTAATATTTTACTTTGATGGTTGCAAATTTCAACCCTTTATCAATTTTATGAACTATCCTCTTGAGTTTGTGGCTACGTCTTATTCTTATATTGCTTCTCATAAAAAATAATAAACACACTGGTAGTAATTATATTTTGTTACTATAAAAAAATTGATTGAAACCTATCTTGGTTCAACAAATCTCCTTGATGATGATAAAATATTTACGAAATTGGAGTGAAATAATAAAATTAAACATACAAATAACTGTTTATTTCAAGATAATTATTAGCTCCCCCTTAATTCATGTATAAAATATAATTCAATATCAAGAACAAAAACGATATTTTAAGAAATATCTATACATATAGATAAAGTAAATTTACTCAAGTATAAAAAATCATATATACAAAATAATTCACCATATATACAAAATTCATTACCCTGATTGTCATCATTCTCCCTAAATCTAATATCACTAATATTTCTTCCCCATTTTGCAATCTTTAAAAGGAAATAAATTATCTAAAAATGAAAAACATAAAGTGTCACGTATCAAGCTAACTTGGTGAAAGAATTAAAAAGAATTTGATTAATATTAATGAACTTGCTTAAGGAAGAAGGTTCTTGAATGTTTAAAGTGTCAAAACAATAATTTAAAAGATCAATTTTGATAAAACATCCATAATTATGCCTAATTTTTGAAAATTCCTAATTTTGATATTATGTCTAAGTTAAAAGTTAAATTAAAGCGAAAAGGGCAAGTTCTAAAAAAATAGGGTTTGGAATTGTAAAACAAAATGAAGCATAATTACATTATTCAACCAACAATTTCATAAAAGAGTATATAATTTTCAAAGTCCTAAAATTAAAAAAAAAGGTATGACAAAGTGCCCAACACGTCAAATTTGAAGAAAAACTAAAGATATATTGATCTAATTGTAAAGGTAACAACCTTGAATGAATTTTCAATTTGACAATAGAAGTGTCAATTAGAAAAGATAACTTGAATTATCAAAAAATTTAGAATCCTCAAATTAGAAACTCAAGAATGATAAATTTTCAATTTAATTAAACCTAACTTGATTCTTATAAAACGTGGGAGTGTGTTTTCCAAAGAAAATAGTGAGTTATGTAGGTTTGTAGAAAATATAAATAACCAAGATGAAAAATAAAGGAAAAAAGAAGGATGAGAGCTTAAAACATGAAGATTGATTGACCATATAGCTTCACTAGTCAACCATTGTGTGTGGTCGATCATACTTATCAACCAACCAAGTTATAAACTCACTAGAATAAAAAAAATTTCTTAGAAAAAGGGACATTGATTGATCATTTGAATAAATTGGTCAACCAATATGCATAAGTAGTCGATCGAAGGAGTGACCAAACTCCTTACAAAGTCACTAGAAAGTTAAAGTTGGCAATTTCTAGGATATTGTTCTACTATACTAAGATATTAGTTGACCAACTGACTTGATAACTTTTAGGCTCAAATTAAAACATCAAAACATTTTATAAGTCATAGGAGTATCAATCAAAATAAAGAGATTTATCATATATAACCATGCCTAATTCTTCTCCTAATATCCTTATATGTTGGTTTAGTAAAACTAATGCAAAATTGGTCTAGTGCATTAACAAGTTATAATTTAATATCCCTATTTTTCATATAATCTCTAAATCTAAGGTTTATAATATACCAAAAAAATGTTTGATTCGTTCTTCATAATGCAAACCCAAACATTCAACACTAAAGATTTATACTCAAATTTATGAATAAAAGCAAGATGTGACAAAGTTCTAAATCATTGAATAGTAATTACCTTTTGTTGCACATACTTATGATTTGATTTGGATGATGATTCTTTTTGAATTTTCAATTCATTAGAAGCATCTTATCCTTATTATCATCCTTATTTAGTTTAACAATTGGCTATTTTGAGAGTCTTTGGTGATCATTCTTGTTCTCTTTAAAGGTAATTTCTCCACATCCTACGTCAATATTTTCAGGACTTTTTTTTTATATAAGAAGGTTATATTCATCAAGATAAAAAGTATAAAATCTTTCAAAATAATACTCAATTCAATAGTTACCATCTCTACTATATACCATTTGCCTTTTCTTTTCTAAGAGGACAATTATTGTGTTTTAGGTATCCAAATGAGGTTAGTTATTTTATTGTTAGGCCCCATATTTTTTTAACCTACATTTTCAAGGGGTTTCTTACCATTCTTTATTTAAGAAACAAAATCTATTGACATGTCCATACTTATAAAAATGTCCTAACAAAATCTATTAACATATCCATGCCTTTCGTATATGCATAATGAGGTATCTTCCTTTGGAAAGTAAAGATGTTGCATGTTCTCCTAAGGTTGTGGGATGAGCTACCATAATTATATGTATGATACCTACTATGAATGAAGGTTTGACGTATGCTTCTTTTAGGTCTAAAGGGGTGTGAGTGGGTTTGGATTTTATCATAGAAGTTATGCTTATTATTCCCTTAAGAGTGTTGCAATTTATGTCTAGTTATAGATCAATATATGAGAGGATGATGCTTTCTCTTATAATAATTCCTAGTGGATATGGCATGTGCATACATATAACTAAATATGGATGCTCCATACTCATTTGTCACTTTAGGCAACGGTTCTTCACTATGTAAATATGTTCCATTGAAAAATGTAGTATCGATGTTGGATTCACTTACATAAGTATCCCCAATTTCATGCTTATTTTTATAATTCTTTTGAGCTATTAACAACCTTTCTAGTTTTTCACCTTCTTTAGTGAATTTGGATTTTGAATCCTCGAGAAAATTGGTTCCCTTTTTCAGTGTCTGATTTTAATGTTTTAATGCGTCAATGTATGATTATCAATGATCATACTTTTAGATGCTTTAATTTCATGCATTTCACTTTTCATATTTTCATTCTCATTCATGCATACATCTATCTTTTTTTTAACTTCTTTGAGTTTGGAAGATATTTCTTGCTTTTCTTACTCTTAATTTCTAAACTTTTGACTAATTTATTCATATGTTAAATCACTATCACTATCATAAAAATTAGAGTGGGGTGTTACTTCTTCATCTTCCTTGGCCATAAAGCATATATGAACTATCTCAAATTTTAAGTATTCATTTTTATATTGTGTCATCCTAAGGTGACTTTTAAGTACTTTCTTCTTATTTTTCTCCTTCTTATAATTTCTTTTATACTTTTCATTATCTTTGTGTGAAGGACATTGTGACTTCATTTAGCTAGATTAAGTTTTAAATCACCTTTATCTTCCCTAAATTCCTTTGTTTTCTAGAAATTCTTTCTCTTCAAAAACTTTTTGAACTTTCTAGTGATGAAGGTGAGATCTTCATCATCACTTCCACTTATAGATATCTATTCTTCATTTGATACTAAGTCCTTTTTTCTCTAGGAGTATTATTTCTTATCGTGTCTCTTAGAGCCTTATTTCACATGTGAGAAGATATTTAATAAGTTCCTACCTTGGTAGTGTTATTAGATTAATAGCTTCTTGTATCGTCATCACTTTAACTTCCCATATCTTTGAAAGTGACCTAAGGAACTTTATTACCATTTAAACATTAGTATAGATCTTTTTAAGACATTTGAGAGAATTAGCATTAGCAATATCAATAAATCTAATGTACATGCTGAATATGCTTCATTTAAAATAATTCATATCATTATGTTAGCATGTTCGCTTTGCTCTCCTTTACTTAATTTGTATACTTATGTGTAATTTGTAATGTTTGCCAATTTACAATGGTTCAGTAAATAAACCTTACCTTTATCCTCTCCCTAGGCTCTTCTTAGAATTTCACTATAATTCTTCTTTCAATGTGAAGCATAACTTTTTTACAATACCTTTTTGTCAACTAGGAGCTATTTTACGTTCTTCTTCCACGGTGAAAAGGAACCTTAATACCACTTAAAACGCCCTAAATATAATATAAAAAACCTAATAGAAGCTTACAACTTAAAGTAGCTTATTTTATTCACTTTAATAATTTAAAAAAGGTTACTTACTCAAAATAAGACAAAGTAAAAAGGTCAGATGCATTATTATAGGTCCCATGCATTATCATCACTAAGTGACATCATAACATGACCTATACATGATATCATTATATGCCCCAAACATCACATCATAACATGACCTATGTATAAGTCCCTACCAAAATTTAAACTACATTATGATTAACCACATAATCATATAGTTAATTGTGTTTTACAAAACATTTAATGGACATAGTTTTATGTATGGTTTTGTATAACTACGTACACTTCACATTTTCATTACAAGTTTTTAATTAAGAATGCAATCGACTGAGTGGCCATAAGCAAAACCATGCTAAAGAAAAACTTTACGAATAAAGTTTTGTGCATGGTCATTCACTAAATCATGTACTTCATAATTTCTTGTCAAATTATTTATCAAGAACATGCTTGATCACACAACCATGTATTTGAATGTGCTAATAATAAATTGAATGGAAATAGTTTATTACACAATTAACGATACAAATGTATATTTGACCATATTAAATAAACCTTTTTTTTTGACAAACTTTGTTACGCAACTATGCCAATCTATGTGCCTCATATTGATATTTGGTATTATTATGAATCAATCATGGTACTCCTATTTTGCATTGAAGTTGTGACATTTTAATATGCCCTTGTAACTATTGCTCATAACTTAGGTATTGAATGTATTGGGTGCTAGTATAGGTTGTATTGATCCATGGTATTCTTTATGCTCAATCACAATACACCCATTCAAAGGTTAGGTGCTACTTATTTGTAATCAATTATGATACTTTTTGTACCTAGACCTGGTGTTGAGTTGATAAAGTATAAATATAGTTTACATTCAAGTAGGTTATGGTTTACACTCAAAGATGATTTTTCAATTGTCTATTAATGTTGTAACTTATAAAACCGTCTTAGTAACTTTAGCTTTAAATGTGGTATAATTTCATGGAAATGCGATATTACTTCTATTCAGTCAATATTTTCCCATTTAAAAGATATGTAATAAGTGATGGTTCTTTTTAATAACTAAGTATGGTATTTAAAAAATAGGGTATTAGTATAATTTGTGTTAAGGAAGGATATACCTTTTACTCAACCCATTTTAATGACCATGAATAGCGGTGGTATTAAACGTACTGAGTATTGGTATCGTTTGTATTGAGGTATAATATTCTTTCTATTTGGTCAATATATTCTCATTTTAAAGTGTATGTCTTCCTTATCTGTAATTAATAATGATTTTTTTCTACTTAAACATGGTCTTGAATGGATAAAGTACTAAATAGTTTATATTGAGGTAGGGTATGATTTATACTCAGAGATGGTATTCCCACTTTTCGCTGAAAGTGTTACTTATTTCAAGTGCATGGTAGTACACATTTATTTATCCTGGTTGTTATGAAACTCAGGTTAATTTCCACCAATAATAACAAATTCACCTTGAAACTATTGCCTAAGTGAATAGAGTGTGAACGATTGTATTGAAAAATCACACCAAGTAAATTTCCACGAAAGACTGAAGGGTCACAAACGGTCCCACTTAAAACCCAACCTCCTAGACATGTAATTTAATAGCACAATAATTCACTACAACTATACCCAATAATAGCTATTAAATAGACAAATAAAGAACACTAGAATTTAATGAGGTTCAGCCAATTATGCCTACATCCTTGAACAATACTAAATTAATATTTCACTATTTTTAGAAAATAATATAGGTGAAATATTACAAAAAGAGAGAGGGAAATTTGCCTTAAGGAAGGATAAACAATTTTGGTATGTTTTAACTAACGAGGGGACGCTCCTTTTATGGCTTTAGGAACCTCCACCATTCCCACAAATTTTCGATGTGGGATTGTGGGATGAGCCACTATTTTTAACTGCTCAACAAATATCCACCTTGACGAATTCCACCTTTTCAAATCTCTCACAAAACTCATCTTTAATAGTATCTTCAAATGTGCTTCAAAATGTCTGTCTTCAATTTTTAGCAATATTGATCAAGTCCAAACAATTTGGAACTTGATTGCAGTCACCACCTTTGTCAACATATCAGCAAGATTCTTAGTGGTCTTAATCTTATGGATTTCTACTGGACCTTCTTCCGCAACCTCTTATACAAAATGATAACGGACATCGATATTTTTCATCCTTATATGGTAAACCTGGTTCTTTGCTAAAAGGATAACACTCTGACTATCACAGTGCACTTTGATGTGTTTCTATCAAACCCCTAATTCACCAAGCAATCCTTGAAGCCAAATTGCGTCCTTTACAGCCTTTGTAGCTATCATATACTCTGCCTCCGTAGTCGACAAAGCAACTGTTGACTGTAAGGTAGACTTCCAATTGATTGGTGCCTTTACAAAAATAAACACACAGCTAGTAGTTGATCGACACCTGTCTAAATCACCGACATAGTCGGAATCATAATTTTTGACTATACATTGACCATCTTGCTTATCCCACTGAAATACCAAACCAACATCTACGATGTTCATAATGTATTGTAAAATCCATTTCACAACTTGCCAATGTTCCTTTCCAGGATCATGCATATGCCTGCTCACAACCCCAATTGCCTATGAAATGTCGAGCCTTATACACACCATAGCATACATCAAGCTACCAACAATATTTACATATGGTACTTTTGATATGTATTCCTGTTCTGCATCATTCTTTAGAGACAAAGATGCACTGAGCTTGAAATGAGGAGCGAGCGGAGTATTGATAGGCTTTGACGTTTCATTCAAGCCAAAACATTTTAGTATCTTTCTCAGATACTATTTCTATCCCTAATTCCTTATTTTTTTTCTTATCTCTATGTAGAGAATCTTCTTGGCTTCACCTAGATCCTTCATTTCAAACACCCGATTCAATTGAATCTTCAATCTCTCAATTTCTCTTAGACTCTTTGAAACTATTAGGATGTCGTCAACATACAGGAGAAGATAGATGTAGGATTCATCTTGTAGCTTGTGAAAATACACGCATCAATCGTATTTGCTTCTTGTGTACTTTTGACCCATTATAAATTGTCAAATTACTTGTACCACTGCCTCGGAGATTGCTTCAATCCGTACAATGATTTTTCAAGCTTACAAACCATGTTCTCTTTTACAACAACTTATAAACCTTAAAGCTGAGTTATATAGATTTCCTCCTCTAATTTTCCATGTAAAAAAGCATTTTTTACACCTAATTGAACTATTTCCATATCAAATTGTGCTACCAAAACATCAAAATTCGAATGGAGGAATGTTTTACAACTAGAGCAAAAACTTCATTATAATCAATTCCCTCTGTTTGAGCATATTCTTTAGCCACTAGCCTTGCTTTGTAGAGAATATTATTCTTGTCAGAAAATCCATCTTTCTTTGCATATATCCATTTGCATCCAATTGTCTTCTTTCCCTTTGGGAGACTAGCTAGTTTCCACGTCTGTTTCTTATGAAGGGAATGTATTTCTTCATTTATGGTTATCCCCCACTATCTTTTTTCTGAACTTTGAACTGCTTCCTTATAAGTGGTAGGAATATCATCAATTTCAATTGGAGATGCGTAAGCCACCATATTAACATAACAAGCAGGTATTTGATCCTTTATTGGGGTAACAATTCTTCCTTTAAACTCCACTTGTTTTAGAGTATCATCTGTCTGCTCAATATTTTCAGTTGTCACCTTTCTTAACATGGTAGATTTATCAAAGGTAACATCCCTGCTGAAGATTATTTTGTTTGACTCTAGGAACCAAAAACGATATACTTTCATACCAGAGGTGATCCCTATGAAAATTACTTTAGTTGATTGTGGATCCAACTTGGACTCCTTAACATGATAGTATGCAGTGGAACCAAACACATGTAAGGAATCATAATCTGTAGCAGGATTTCTAGACCATTTTTCCAAATGTGTTTTACCACCAATAGCAGTTGATGGAAGGCGATTGATGAGATGACATGCATATGTAACAGCCTCAGCCTAAAATTCTCTGCCTAACCCAGCATTGGACATCATACACTGAAGTTTCTCTAGCAATGTACGGTTCATAAGTTCTACCACCCCATTTTGTTATGATATATCCCTAACTATGAAGTGTTTGACAATACCTTCATCTTTGTAGACTTTTAAAAATGGATCACTTCTATACTCCCCATTATTATCTATACAGAGATGTTTGATCCTTTTGTCCGTTTGAGTTTCTACCATCTTCTTCCATTTAAGGAAAACTCCCAACACTTTATCCTTAGTCTTTATAGTATACACCCATACTCTCCGAGAAAAATCATCAAAAAAGGTCATATAATAGTGTTTTCCTCCTAAAGAAGTTGTTTTTGAAGGTCCCCACACATCAGAGTGAACATAATCCAAAATACCCTTCGTATAATGGATTGTAGTGTTGAATTTCACTCTTGTCTATTTCCCTTTGACACAATGCTCACATAAGTCTAATTTACAGGCCTAAACTCCTTTCAACAATCCTTGATTTACTAATATCTTCAAGGATTTTTCACCTGTATGTCCCAAACGCACATGTCACAACTTGGCTACTTCTAACTCTTGATCATCATTAGAAGTTACTATTGTTGTTCCAATAACTGCATTACCTTGTTAATAATACAGGTTATTATTTCTTCAAATTCCTTTCATTACCACAAGTGCGTTAGAGATGACTTTCATTAGTCCATTTGTTGTATTTACAATATAGCACTTTAATTCTAGGATTCCCATAGAAATGAGATTCTTTGTAAAACTTGGCACGTATCTGTTAAGTCAAAATGACTTTACGTTTAAATAATTTTGATGATAAACAAAAGCAGACGAAGCGAAGTAAAGAAGAAAAACAGACGAAGCAAAGTAAAGCAAAAAGCAGACGATGCAAAGTAAAGCAGAAAAGTAGACGATGCAATGCTAAGCAAAAAGCAGACGATGCGATGCTAAGCAAAAATCAGACAAAGCTAAGAAGAAAAAAAAGCAGACGGAAGCTCAGAGTAAAAGCAGACGGAAGCT
>JAOSBM010162553.1:0-11135 GCA_027568955.1 Erythroxylum tenue | reverse complement strand
AGGAATGATTACCATTACCATTGATAGTGGTTGGTTTGTAAAAAATAATGTAATTAATTAATTACAATATTGTAATTAGAGTATTTTAATTATTGAATAAATTATATTTCAATTAATTATATTGTAAATAATTAATTATTTTAATTAATATCAATATTTAATTAACTATATTTTAATTAATTAATAGTTAATTAATAACAATATTTTACTTAATGAATAATTATATTTTAATTAGTTATATTTTAATTAATAATAATATTTTAATTGATAATAATGTAATGTAATTGTAGTTGTGAAAACCAAGAACCATATCAAAATAACATAATCACTGTCATGAAAGATTACAAGGTTATCAATTTCAATGTTGTATCAAAGATTTTACAGTCTCTCTTAATAGAGTGATATCACTTTTTAAAGTACAAAGAGTTTGATATAAGTTTTAAGAATATTGATGCTTTAAGATATTTTGCAAGTTTCGTATGTTCGCAAATGCAGTGGTTCTTCCTCAAGTAGCTAGGTATTCCCTTCAACTAGCCATTGTATCATTTCCATTTTAGGTTAAATTTGTACCTTTGATATCATCTTTGCTCTAATTTTCAATATTCAACCTTTAAGAAAAATATGGCAATGTCTCGGAATTAACTTACAAAAGATAGGATTAGCAGGATCCTTTCGAATATTGTAAACTAAATAATGTAAATTCGCAAAAGAAGGTTCCTACCAGAAAGGAAACATTTATTCCATAATTTTATTTCCTTTTGAGAAATATATTGATACCTATACAAGGAAATAAATCCAATTTGAATTTTGAAATATTATATAGTTATCATCAAAATAGTTAATCATAAATCTTAGCTAACACATAGCAATTATATTCATTATTACAATAGTCTAAGAAATTCCTTTTCCTAAATCTAGAATGTTTATACTCCTAGTGCAAGATTCGTACTTTAGCTCCGGATCCTTCATACCTAAGATTAAATCTATGATGGGAAAGATGAAACACAATATTAAGATTAAAGAGAATAAAATCAAGTGAACAAATAATCAATCGTATAATAATTAAAATATCCAACATTACTACATCTCTAACCCTAACTAGGTGTTTAGTTACTGAACATAATTAAAGCTAAACAATAATAAAAATAATTTTAACATAAAAGATATAAGAGAAAGAAAAGAAGAAAAGATATCCCTAAGTGTTTTTAAGCTAATATGAATCTTCTGCAAACTTACTTATAATCCTTACTTAGATGTTAAAAATCCTTAAAAATATGAGTTAATGAGGAATGATTGCCAAAAGCGTGTCACCAACTGACAACTGTCTCCCCCTTCCAAAATTTGCCTCTAATTAACAACAATTTTAGTATTTATAATCTAAGGTTACATAAAAGTGTCCTATGATGATTGAAATTAGTTTTTTTTATATCCTTGAAATTCGTGTACAATTTTATCACTTATATAGCTGCCACATAACATCAATTAATTTTAAATCTCCTAAATATACATGATGCTAATAAAGAGGAAATTTTTTCAATTCTAGATCAGATTCTTCTTTGGTAGATATCAAGGGTTTAGGCTTTCCTCCCTCTATGTTCTTAAAAATACAAGAACGTCAAGGTCTATAGCTATCTTCTTGTAACATAAAAGTGCACGCTACTACGTTAGCTTCGTATTCTTTTCCATCAAGTCTTAACGTTATACATGCTTCCACAGGATTATTGTAAATATTTTACGTAATTTTTCATGGACAATAGATTCTATCACATTCATCTTATAACACTTGTCATTAAGGGCAGGTCTTTTCAAAGCCTTGAAGATGATGAATCCATCTTCTCATTGCCCACCCTCAAGGTCAATTTACCCTCATCCACATCAATCAGCATCTGTCCAATGACCAAAAAAGGTCTCTAGAAGATAATGCAAATCCCAATATTATACTCCATATCCATTACCACTAAAGTTGTAAGAAAAAATAATCCATTACCATTAAGTCTCTAAGATGATGGGATTCATAATATGTGTAATTCCATGACAAGTGGAATTATTTGGTACAAAAATTGCATGGTTAAGTACTCAGAACAAGATTTTTTTATGAAAATAAACTTTAAAACTTTACTATCATCACTACAGTCTACAGTCATAAATAAAGAAGTTATTACACGTAAAAAAGCAAAAGGATAACTATTAAGAAGCCCGTGAATGATGTTTCTCAGAGTCCAAACCTATGTGCAATTGGAGATATAGAGTAAGGAGTAACAAAGAGAGGAGGAACGGTTTATAGCATGATTCAATGCACAAAGGATCTTTCTTTTATAAACTATGTTGGATTTTTGAAGCATTTAAACCGTATGAACCAGTCATCTTCTTCGCTAGGGCTTATGGCCAAATTAAAAGATGATTGTAAGATCTTTATTAGGAGTTGCATTCTTAGATATATGACTCACCCTTTGTTAGAAAGGAGACAGGCCATTTTATTGGAAATGAGACCCACTTGAATGACTCTACAATAGGATAGATGAAAGAGGGTGTAAATTAAAGGCCTACATCATTGTCATATTTTGTGAAGAAATTTACACTTTCTAATAAGAGTAGATGAACTTAAATATCTTTTCAAATATGTAAACAAATATATAATTTTAAAAGGTAAAATCAATTGCATTAATGTGCTACAAAAGAAAAACAAACACAACAAAATATATTATTATGCTTAAATATATTATTTTAATAATATACATTTTTATGCTTTAATATATTGTTTTAGTCGTAAATCATTTCTGTCATTTCTTTTAATTATCTACTTCTCATTTCAAATTTTCACTACTGTAAAGTTGAAAATATTTGATCTTCTAAAGTATATTATTCAACTTTTTAAAAAATATATTAAGTACTTAGGCACCTGTTTTAAATTGTTGTTCACAATTATTGTGGTCTTAATATTAGGGTTGCATTCTAAGTCATTATCATTATCTCTCACAATTTCAATTGTATTCGTCATAATTATGCCTACATTGTTAGTAATTACCGTAATCATCAATAATTGTAGTATACCATGTAGTTCACAACAATTTAAACACATTGCTGAGGGTGTAATTTTGTAGTCATTTTTAAATCCGTGTCCCCTCCTACCGGTGACTACATTTTCCCGCATGAGGATTTGTCAATGAGAGATTCCGCATATTTATGGATCACAGTACTGCAACACAAAATTGAAGTAAAGGGTCGCCATTGACGTGAAGCTTATTCTAAAGAGAGGAAATGCGATTTCGGGTCAGAGCTCAGCTTTCTCACCGATGAACTCCTTCGTCGACTGGTAACATTCCTGGATCACTTTGATGTTTCTCTTTCCTGTTTTTAGTTTTCTCAGGGATGGTGGAGCAAGTTCAAGCAACTGAAAACGTCTCCTCAACATATGACAAGATCAAGTGCTGAAGTTAATGCATGCAATATATTTTTTCGACAACTTATGCTCGAAGATCCTCCATTCGGTGAAGGTAATAGCTACTTTTGTTGTTGTGGGTATTATATGCAGGGCACGTAGCCATCGTCTAAGCCAGTTTCCAGGTACGTAGTGTTGACTTTGTGCTTCTTCAGTTGTTTATTTGGATCCGTTAGATGTTTCTTTTTAATTTTGTGTTGAGTTACGCGCATAAATTTGGTGCTAGTAGTGGAGTTACTTCCTTAGTTGGGAGTTTTGTTCTGCACTGGTTGTGTTCAATAGTTGTAATTTCTTGGGTTTTCCGATGTATTTTTTAGCGGTCATCTTCAATGTTCCTCTACTGACGGAGCTTTTTTCCCTACTCTTTCTTTTCTCCACTTCGTTGCCCATTTTTAGCCTAACGTTTGTCAATAATATTTCTTGTCTGACATATATCTTTTTTGTGCCGCCTGACAAATTTGAGACGCTGCACCAAAGGCAGCCTACCGTTTTGCTTTTTTACCATTGGTAGCACGGTAGATGCTTTCGAAGATATTTATACATACCGTAGCTGCTCCTTTTATTTTATCTCGCCTCTTCATCGTTTGGTCAAAGCCCTCTAAAGCAGAATTTGTAGTTGAGGCTTTCTGCGTGACTAGTTCTTTCTACCGTGTTCCTTTTCATTTTACTGTTGATTTCCAAGTTACTTGCATTATTTCCTACTTGCCCTTCCCATAGACTATCGTGCCTGGACTTTTGTCAACTACTGCCAATCCTTTGTCTTTTTGATTTGATTTGATCTGCTTTTTTTTTCTTCCTATCTTTAATACCAACTTTATCTTCTTTAAAATTAATATTGTCACTTTTTGTTTTATTATTATTATTATCGTTTTTATTATTCCTCTATTTCTAGCCTTCTATTGAGTTTATATATTTACCTTTTATTTTATCCTTCTTCTTTAGTTTAGTCTTATTTTTCAAGTTATTGGACTATTCACTTTTTTTTTCTTCTCTTCTCTCTTCTTAATAGTTTAGTGAGCTTATTCTTATTATTATTTTTATTATTGTTATAGCTATCATTTTACTATTATTATCCTTGTATTGAGTCTCTTACTAGCTTTAATTTTCCATCATCATCATTATCATCATCATTATTTTTGTTACCTATATACTTTCTTTTATTTTTATTCCTTTTATTTTTATTTTAGTTTATTTTTATTACTTTTTTCTTTTTATTTATTTTTATTTTTATTTTTATTTTTATTTTTATTTTTATTTTATATTTATATTTATTTATTTATTTTGCCGGTAACTATATTTTAATTTTGTTGTTAGTATAGGGTCTAGGTTTTTAGAGGCTCCTTAGGCGTCGACCTGAGGGACAAGGGTAACCCCAAACCAGGAAGGATGTCTTCAATTCATGCTGTTGGGACCAGTACGGGTGGGTCAATATGTGCAGTAGACCAGGTTAATAACGGTGCAGACGTATTGAGAGTCGGATCTTGGAACGTTGGGACCCTAACGGGTAAGTCCTTAGAATTAGTGGAATTTTTATATAAGTATAGAATACAAATAGCCTGCATTCAGGAGACAAAGTGGTCCGGCGCTAAAGCAAAGGAGATAGGAGGTTTCAAACTATGGTACTCGGGAGGTACTCGGAAGCAGAATCAGGTAGGTATCCTGGTGGTCAAGGAACTTATAAGTCGTGTAGTGGGGATTACAAGGGTCAATGATAGGATTATGGTGTCTAAAATTTGTGTTAGCAATGTGGTGCTTAATGTCGTGTGTGCGTATGCACCTTAAGCGAGTTCTGATGAACAACAAAAATGTCTGTTCTGGGAAGCATTAGAGGGGGTGCTGCAACTTTTCGCTGATACAGAGCAGATCATCATTGGAGGTGATTTTAATGGCCATATAGGGGCTAATAAGGATGGGTATACAGGAACCCATGGGGGCTTCGGATACGGCATTAGAAATGATAATGGGAATGCTTTATTGGACTTGGCTGTAGTATATGAGTTAGTTATAGCTAATTCCCTTTTTAAGAAAATTGTAGCGCACTTGGTAACTTTTCAGAGTGGCACCTCAAAGACACAAATAGATTATCTCCTTGTCAGGAGAGGTGCCAAATCCTGGTGCAAAGATTGCAAAGTGCTGCCAGCTGCTTGCATTTCGACTCAACATAAATTACTAATTCTAGATTTTGGGATTAAAGGATGGAGGTCACAGTTTTCTAACCCGCATTGTCGTAGAATTCGGTGGTGGAGACTAAGAGGGGACAAGATGGAATGATATAGGGCTCAAGTTCGGTCAAATGCACCATGGTCTGTCAGTGGGGATGCAAACCTGATGTGGGAGGGGGTAGCCTCTGTAGTGCATGCAACAACCACCAATCACCTAGGGGTATCCAAAGGGGTCCCCAAAGGGCAAGGAGGTGGGCGGATGGAAGGTTGGTGGTGGTCAGACGATGTCCAAGGGACGGTTAAGGCAAAAAAGAGAGCTTTTAAAGATCTTTTAGCTAGTTCAACAGAGCCAGAGAGGGAAAGTAACAGAGTAAGGTATAGGTTGGCTAAACGGAGGGCTAGAAACCTATCGCAGTGGCTAGAGGGGAAGCTTATGAGAGTATGTATCGCGACTTGGATACGTTTAGGGGAGCACAAAAGATTTTCAAGTTAGCACGTGATAGGGCACACGGAACGACAAATTTCCACCAAGTTTGGTGTATACATGATGAAGCGGGACAAGTTCTCACGGAGTCCCAAGACATCAAGAGGAGATGGAAGAGGTATTTTCACGGCCTGTACAACGAAGAGATGGGGAGCGGTAGGGCCGTAGGGCCAGACGAGATACCTATCGAAGTATGGAAACGAATGGGTGTTGTCGGTATTGTATGGCTAGTTCGACTCTTCAATGTGATTCTAGAGTCAGCCAAAATGCCCGATGAATGGCGTTTAAGTAGGTTGATTCCCTTATACAAGACCAAAGGGGACATCCAACAGTGTCACAACTATAGAGGCATCAAACTAATAAGTCATACTATGAAGCTGTGAGAGAAGGTAATTGAGAAGAGAATCCGGAGGGCTGCTTCTGTATCGGTCAACTAATTAGGATTTATGCCTGGTAGGTCCACGACAGAAGCGATACATCTACTCCGTAGACTCATGGAATGCTACAGGGAGCAAAAACGGGATTTGCACATAGTTTTTATTGATTTGGAGAAGGCATATGACAGGGTTCCTAGACACCTCTTTTGGAGGTATTTAGAGGCCAAGGGCATTCCATTCACCTATATTAAAGTAATCAGGGATATGTATGATGGAGCTTTGACCAGCGTAAGGACGGTAGGAAGGGACACGGAAGCATTTGCTATCAATGTTGGTCTCCACCAAGGATTTGCGCTAAGTCCTTTGTTGTTCACATTGGTGTTAGATGAGATTACCAAACATATTCAAGGACAGGTTCCTTGGTGTTTGTTATTTGCAGACGATATTGTCCTAGTGGATGAGACCAAGGTGGGGGTCAACGCTAAGTTAGATTGCTGGCGAGATGCGTTAGAGTCGAAAGGTTTTAAAATGAGCAGGTCTAAGACAGAGTATTTAGAATGCAACTTTTCAGGAAACTAGGTGGAGCATGACATGGCGGTAGCAATTGGCAGCGACGTCATACCACTGAGGACGAGTTTTAAGTATTTTGGGTCGGTCATTTAGAGTGATGGGAATATCGATGCTGATATTATACATCGTATTCGATCAGGCTGGACCAAATGGAGAAGTGCATCAGGGGTTTTATGTGCATCAGGGGTGGATGGGGGGACAGTAGGGTTACACTCTGACAGGGTCTCTAAGGGAGGTCACCTTACTTACTGCGTGACAAGGAGGGGTGGACTTTGTAGTCTATTTAGGTTCTTGCAGATTGGCTTCCTTCAAGTATTCCCCTTGATTATTGTTTTTATTATTATTATTATTATTCTTTTAATGTTTTGTTTCTGTAACGTGCATCATTCTTATATTGTCTCATTTGCATGTGGGTCCACCGAAAACAACCTCTCTACTATGTAGGCATAAGGTTGCGTACTACTGGACCTCCCCAGACCCTGCTTCATTGCGGAATTTCGGACTGGGTGATGATGATGATGATGATGACTAATAATATATATACATATATTTGTATGAAAAGATATGTTTATATTTATATTGTATTAGTCAAATTAGTAAACTTAAGTATAAATAACGATATATCTTTTATATTATCATGTTTTGAACCTAAGCCACTTTTATTGAATTTGTAATACACTAGTTAGAACCTAATTCACTAGAAATTATCTATTTTCTCATGAGATCTTTTACCTTCCAAGTTCTTATTGGTTCTTGTCGGTTTCTTTGTGTCACATTACTAAATTTCTTGGAAACTACTGAATTGTGTGGATAATAGTTTTCATTTTTAGAAAAAAGAAAACTTAGATGGTTTAATTAAATTAACATTTTGTTTGGGTAGCTAGATATTCATTTATGACAAATTTTATCACCATTAGTTACTAGGCGATAGGGGTTCAATATGAGCTCCATGTAACTACTTAAAAGTTAAAGAAAATTGTCTTAACTTTTAAAGATATTTTTATTAAAATTTATAATAAATTGTCGAAGCATGTTTGATAATGACAAAGAATAGATTCACATGTTTCTTTTATCATATTCTCTTATTTGAATATAATAAAAAAATTATATGTCTTCTTTTAAATTAACTTCTTAAATCAACTTAGTAGGCGATTGGTTTGAGCACAGAGTTGGCTATGGATATGGGTATAATAGTAGAAGGAAATGGGGATGGGTATGAAAAATAAAAAAATGATGTTTGGTTTATAACTTGGGTTTTTGTATTAATACCAATAATGTTGTTTGGTTTGTTGCATTAATGGGAATGAAAGATAATATAATACCATTTTTATCCTTAATAAAAATGAAAATAATTTGCTCTTCATAAGTTTATTGGGGCTATAAGGAAGTAAAGAGGAAGGTAGGACAAAGGTTGAGGATAAAAGAGTAAAAAATAAACGTGAAAAAACTTAGATTGGAATGAAAACTCGATACCCACCCCTTGGTGGGTTTAGTAGATTCTCAAATTTAATGTGATAAATCCATTCCCCTGAAATTGAAAACCCTAAAGCAAACACTGTTTTTTACAATTATTCCATTCCTTCGTTCCCAAACCCTTAAACCAAACGCCTCCTTAGTCTAATGATTATATAGAAAATCATGTTTAAAGCATTGAATAATGTTAAGTTTTGATCACATATTAAATAAACAAGCTTGTCTACATTATAATAAATTCCTTTTAACTCTATCAAGAACTAAACCTCAAAAATAAATTATTTCATAAGCATAAAAACTTTTAAAAGAATAAAGGTAGATACAATTCATCCCACCTATTCATCTAATGACATAAACATTAAAAATATTCAAGGTCTCACAATTATTATACTTAAGTATTTCAATAAAGCATCGTTTGCAAAAATATGTTTCAGTAGTTATTAATATTATCTAAATATAATATGTTTTTAAGGTTTAAGTTATAAGGTTAACCTTTATAAGTAAATAGTCAAATTAAACTTTTAGAATTAAAAGATTTGATCTAATTTATATTATGGTAAATCAATTTCTCATAATTTTCATTTTATGATATATTATAAAGGTATTCCATTTTTTCATAATAACTTATTTGTTTAAAATAATTCTAACAACATGGATTAGTGAATCTTATAGAATTGATTGAAAATTTTTATTTTAATAAAATATTTTAAAATTTCTCAATTTCATTTTAACTATTCAAATCACTTAATTTGAGTGAACACAACTAATACTAGCATTTGAGATTAATCTATCATCATCATCATACCTAGTCCGAATCCTGCACTACTACAGGGTCTAGGGAGGTCTGATAGTACATGGCCTTATTCCTACAGAGTAGAGAGGTTATTTTCGGTAGACCCACATGCAAATATGACGTGACATAAAAAAAAGGTGATGCAGGTTAAAAAGAGTAAAGAAATAAAACTAAAAATAAATAAATGAAATAAAATACCTGATATGGTGCCAAGATCTGCTAATACCTGATAGTTAGAAATTATTTCAAATACTATATTAATGTTTTATTTTTCTTGAAAAGATTATCAACTTTGTAGAAACTTGGAAGATAAATACATTGTTAATATTTATATGAAATTATTAAATTTACTGTTGTAATATAATGTCTATATTTCTATCTACATGCAAAATATGTGTTTAGATCAAATGATCTTGTATCATTATTTTTAAAGGATTTGAACATTAATGTGCTTGTTTTTTATTCGTTATTCATATGAGTTAATTAATATTAGGGTAAGTTTGCGTGTGCTATGTTTTGAGGCCAATCGCTAAACTGATGTGGTCTGAATTAGAGTAAATGGTCTACAGGAAAGTTGTAGCTGGTCTTTCAATCTTTCAAAAGCTATAAAGTATGCAATTTTTGGATGTGGGAATTGGAAGATATAAAATTTGAAAGTTTGGATATTTGTTTAGGTGTTTGTTTAACATGACAGAATCTTTGAGTGAAAAACTGACCTAATTAGGTTGAGATTGCCTTTAAGTGCTTCATGAAAGTTTTAGATTATGTTTTAATCTTTCCATTGATGTAAAATATGGAATTTTTGGACTATGGAATAGGAAGTTATGATTTTTGGAAGTTTCTGTACTGTTTTGAGATGACAAGTACAGGACAGGAACTTTGATTTGAAATTTGACTCCTTTAGAGGCCAATTTGATTTTTCTGTCCTTCAAGGAAGTTGTAGAGCTTCCGTTAAGCTTTCTATTGATACCAAATTTATCAAATTTGGAGTTAGGAAGCAAGAGTTATGAATTTTGGAAATTTTGGTTTTATATATGCCGTTTTGACTCCTTCTATTTTTGTTATTTCTTTCCCAATCCGACCCTCTCTCAATCTTTTGCTTAAAATTTCTCCGTCCGATATACAATTGACTTGTTTTTTGAAGCGTTGAATTCCTAAGACAATTATCTACATCCTCATGGGAAATTTATAATTTTTTACATTAAATTGAGGGTGATTGATTTTAATCAAAGTGAGTTGGGAAATTTTTTGAGCATAGTTCAGTCTTTTGAGAAATTCTTGATCTGTGAGGGTCCGATTGAGTTGATTGTTGAGGTAAAATAAAATAGAGGCAAGGGGCTGCAAGTCTTATGAAGGAACTGAATTCCAATTTAGCCCTTAAGATTTTCAATTTCTGAATTGAAGTTGAGTTTAGTGTTCAGTTTTGGATTAGTAAGTGATGAAAGTATTTTGGACGGAAGTAAATTGCTAGAAAATGTGTTAGCATAATGATAATCCGAAATGTTTGGGGCATCACTTCTGGTGTAGTGCACCAAATTAAATGATTTTGATGGCATTATGAAATTGAGACAATGAGGAACATTTCTCTAGAATGAAGTTTTAGCAAATTCCTTCAATTTGATGGTTAGAATAATGTCCTAAAGTAAGCATGTATTAAAAAGCATTTTTGTAGGAAAATCCCGGTGAGAGTAACACTTACATGCGGTGCGAAAAAACAAAAATTTTTGTTTCGGGATATTCCCGAAGCCAGGATCCATGTGTCTATACAAAGCATCAAACCATAACGACCAACGTAGATCGTCTCTAACGGTATCCACGCAGAGATCGGAGAACTAAA
>JAOSBM010162436.1:0-11149 GCA_027568955.1 Erythroxylum tenue | reverse complement strand
GAGATCGTATCCTAGGTTGTTAGGTGGTTAGGTTTAATTAACGATCGTATCTTGATTAAACACAATCTAAGGGAAAAATCGGGTTAATATTTAACTCACGATTAATAGTTGCTATGAGAGGTTAAAGAATAATAAATTAATAAAATATGCTTAACCAGGGTTTAGGTCGAGATTGAACCGAAGAATCGGGTCCCTACCAAATTTCCCGCTTTTATTATTTTTGCATGTTTTCTTTACTTTATTTTTATTAGTTAGTTTTATTTTATTTTTCTCTTTTTAAAAATCCAAACCCCCCTTTTTCGTAAACACTGATTATTTTTTTTTCATAAACTTTACACACACTCTCTGTGGGATCGACCAAGACTCACCACTACTACCGTAGTAGTCTAGTAATTTAATTTTGATTACCGTTACGACGCGTGGTCAACCAACCAGACCTAGAAAACTTCTCACTTCTGTCAGATTTCGTGGTGGCTTTCAATTAACAATCGCCTCTTTCTTATTAGGATCAACTATAATTCCTTCAGAAGAGACAATATGTCCTAGAAATGATATCTCTCGAAGCCAAAAATCACACTTACTCAGTTTAGCATACAACTGTCTTTCTTGCAGGGACTGTAATATAATTCAGAGATGTTCAGTATCGTCTTGTTCATTATTAGAATAGACCAGAATATCATCAATAAATACCACAACAGGCTGGTCCAAATAAGGCCTGAACACTCTATTCATTAGATCCATAAATGCTACTAGATCATTAGTTAACCCAAATGGCATTACTAAGAATTCATAATGCCCATAACGGGTCCTAAATGCAGTCTTCGGTATATCCACATCCTTTACCCAAAGCTGATGGTACCACAATCGCAAATCTATCTTTGAAAACACTCCTGCATCTTTCAATTGATCAAATAAGTCTTCAATCCTTGGAAATGGATACTTATTTTTCACTGTGACTCTATTCAATTTCTTGTAATCGATGTACATTCGTAGTATGCCATCCTTCTTCTTAACAAACAACGTCGGTGTTCCCCACGGTGACACATTAGGTCTGATAAACCCATTATCCAGAAGCTCTTGTAACTGCACCTTCAACTCTTTTAACTTAGTAGGAGCCATTCTGTACGGTACTCTAGATATAGGAGCAGTGCCAGGTATAACTTCAATAGATAACTCCATATCTCTTTCAGGAGAGAGTCCAGGTAATTCCTCAGGAAATACATCTGGAAATTCATTCACTACAGGAATGTCAAGTAGTTTAACACCCTCCTTCTTAGAATCAACCATAAAAGCTAGATATGATTCACAACCCTTCCTGAGAAGCTTTCGGGCTTGCATAGCTGATACCTCATTAGCTAAGGAGCTAGTGTGGATGCTATACAATATTATTTCAAACTGATCAGATCTCCTAAGCATAACCGTCTTAGCCTTACAGTCAATTACTGCCTGATGCTTGGATAATCAATCCATACCCAGAATTAGATCAAATTCATGAAAAGGCAATATGATTAGATCTACCACATACTCATTTCCTTAGATCAGAATAGGACAGTTCCTATACACCTAATTAACCAACACACTAATACCCAAAGGACCGGTTACTTGGATATTATACTCTAACTGATCTATACGCATTTCCTTATCAAACATTTCTTTAGCACAAATATATGAATGTGAAGATCCAGGATCAATTAATGCATACATTTCAGAATCAAAGAGAAAAACCATACCAGCAATGACATCCGGTGCATCCTGATCCTCATGAGCTTTCAATGCATAAGCTCAAGCTGAAGCAAAAGGCACAGCTGGTTGATTAACAGTCTTTGACGGGGTACTCAGATTAGGTATGTTCTGTCTAGGTCCTCCTTGACCTCCACCACGTCCTCTATTCCCAGCAGATGCATAGGAAACCGCTCTACTTACTTGTGATGTCTAAGGTTGTTTGAGAGGGCAATTGGCTATCTGATGCTCAGCACTACCACAGCAAAAACATGCTCCCGTAGCCCTTCTACAAATACCCCAATGATTCACAAAAAAATGAGGGCACTCCGGGGGATCAGAACCTCAACCTGCAGAAGAACCCCTACCAGAAATAGTCATTGAGGGATAATTTTGTGACCATCCCCGAGCCACAAATCTCTGAGTAAACTCTGGTGCAGAGGAAACACTATCCCGACTTCATTTGCCCAAGGACTGATCTCCTCTTGCAAAGCCCCTTCGTTGATTCCTTTCCCTCTTAATCACCTCCTGCATCTCTATCTTCAGAGTAGCCTATAACAGCTAATGATAATTTACTTGCTGCAATAGAGTATTGCAGCAAAACTGCTGCCAAATTCTCCTTAATGAAATCATTCAATCCATCCTCAAACTGATGACACCAGAACTCCTCAGTAAGCACTGGTTCTGGTCCATACTTACTGAGGCGACTGAATTCCCGATCGTACTCAGCAACTGATAAATTCCTCTACCTCAGATTCAGAAAGTGCTTCCACTTCTCCTTTCTGTAAGATTCCGTAACATACTTAGTATTGAACTATCGGGTAAAGAAATCCCAAGTCAAAGGCACCGGTAATTGTGGATTTCTTAAAAAAAACTTCCACCACTCATAGGATGCTCCCTGAAAGAGAGAGACAACACAGAGGACCATCTGATCTGCTAGACAACTGATCTCCTCCAATACCCTTTTCACCTTCTCAATCAAGAACTCAGGTCGTTCAGATTCCTCCAAAGATGTCCCAGTAAATTCCTCAGCTCCATACTTCTGCAGCTAATCAATTGGAGCTTTAAGTGTGGTTATACGATGCAATAATGTCATCATATCCTGGGACAACTTCTCCTCGATTAACCACAGAGGGTTCGGATGTCGATGGATGAGATCACTTAGGAGTATTGCTCTTGGCAACCTTGTCAACAGCTTCATGGGATCTTTCCATCTTTCGTTCTATAACCAAAACATAGGACACCACGTTAGGCCAAATCACAACTTGGACACTCAATAGAAGCAACAGTTAAGGGCTGGTTAAACCAGAATTGCCCAAACTATGCTCTGATACCAAAAATTATCACACCCACATACCCCGTGGAAGGATATATGAATGCCACACAAAACAGTACAAACAAATCAAAGCGTACAAAAACTTCCAATAAACAATTCAGACAAACATACATTAAATTACATAGTACTTAACAGAAACTCGCAGAAAAAATCTAAACCAAACTGAAGTATCGTTGTTACAAACTTACAAACAAATTCACATATATATATCAGATACGAGCCCAAAAGTGAAACCAAAAATTTTACATTATTTTCAAAACAACAATTAGAATTCATTGGCCATTGCGGCTGTCTTGTCCCAGTCTTTATAAAAGTTGCTCAGACCCTACATGGGGCAAATCCACCGTGTTAAGCATATAGCTTAGTGAGTAATAACTAAACTATACGTAATTTGACAATTAATCATACTGAATCACATTATAGCACAAGCAGATATTTAAATTTCAGAACAGTTGTATAGTTAACAGAATTGAGTATCAAAGAAGGCACAATCCCTTCAGTTCAAAACATCATTTTGTTTATTTCAAAATCCAACATATATCATAATGCATAATCAAATGACTGCTAATCCGTCAACAGAAATGGGTAATGGGACTTATACAGAAGATACCATAATTGGTATCATATCACAGAAAAGACTTATGTCTCAATAACAGAAGACATCGAAGTGTCAATAACAGAAGACACCGAAGTGTCAGACACTGAAGTATCGCAGAAGTAGTTGCATACCCTTCTAGGTGTGCCTATTTACCCATAATTAGGACTCAACAGTTTTAAAACAAAATAAGGTCATTTCAGACATTACATGTGCAAAGCAAGTAGTCAATTATATTCACATGAAAGTAGCACTTCTAATGATATAAACATGCATCAAACGCCTCAGACAATCATTGTCTAGAATTCAGAACACAATCAGCATGAATCAAATTCAACAAGCAGAACAAAATAGTCAAAGCAAAACTATTAAAATTTACCATCTAAATTACTTACAAAAGCTCCCTATTTGCTTATTGCCTCGAAGTCCAGGCAATATCTGGAATCGGTCGCTCTAAAGGTTCCTCTAAAATATTCAATATAAACATATATTACTATTGTGCACAATTATGAATTCAATTATACACATTCATGTATACTGAATATGTATGATTCATGTTCATGTCAAAAATCCGAGTTTCTTATCCTCAATCTTATCACATTATCGGTTATGTGAAATCATACTCAATCCCTCAATCCAAATTTATTTCACAATCCACCTTCAGCTCCACTTTGCTCAATTATTCTCATAAGGAAGGTGCGGTAATTAGGTAACATTTCCTTCTAGAAAGTTTTCTCTATTTTTCTTAGGTTTCCAATGATACAAAGTTCATCTGATTTGGTTTAGTATTCAATGAGTTACGCTCAGAATACCACAGACTGTGTACATTTGAAATTTTGACTAATGCATGATCATGCCTCCAAGTTGTACATCTTATAACTCTCAATTCTAATATCCAAAAATTACTAAATTTATACCAATTTAAAGCTAAGAAAATAAAATTTAACGTTGGTGCAGACACCTCAGTCTAATTCGGCATACATAAATACAGTTTATTCAAAAACCATAGATTATGATTTATGTCCCTTGTAGTGCTACATCCTAAGTCAAGACTTAATTTCATGCCAAAATTTGAAAATCTTAGAGACAGAGTTAAAATTCAACTTCTTCAATAAATTTGTAGAAATATGTCTCTATTTTAATTTGAAATAAGAACAAACTCATTTGGAGATCCACAGTTAAAGTTATAATCTAAATACCAAAGCAAGTTCAGTGAAAACACATACTTTATCATTTTCTTCCAGCTTTTCCCCAAAACAGACTTTTGGGTCAATGTTACACGGTCATTTTGACAATGAAAATGAAGGATTTAGGCCAAACATTCTTCTAAACATTTGTTCCTTTATGTCTTAAGTTTCTAATGAAACTAATTTTATGCAATTTGGTTCATTATTTTTAACATTATCCCTAAAGGACTACATAGTGTTCACAAACAGTGACAGATTCTAGATACTCAACTTCAAGCCAACTTTTGACACACTTAGTGTCAGAAATCAAATTTGATGCCGTCATAAAAGTTGTAGATATAAGTTTCTATTTTAATAAAAATTTAAATTTATCCAATTGATATATCTATAGGGAAAGATATCGCTAAAATACCGAAACTTGTCCAGTAGAAGTACTCATTTAAACCAGTTTCCAACATATATCAAACCACAATTCTTTCCCATTTTAGTACACAATTGAACCATATCAAACATCAAACAACACATGTTATCACAGGATACCAAGTTTATAATTCCCTTACCTTACTAAACTTCAAAATCAACTCCAAGAATCCAACTATTACTGCACCTTCCAAGCAACTAATACACTTCCAAAACCAAGATAGATGTAATGTGCTTTTAACACCCAAAGCACATCAGCCTAGAAATTCGTATGGGAGAGATTCTTCATGCATCATATGGAAAGGAGTTTACAAAATCAAAGTAAAAAGGTAGAGCAAGGAATCGTTGGTGGAGAGAAGAGAGCCAAGTGAAAGCTACCAAAGTCTTGTAAAGGCTTGACACCTAAGCTACTAGCTGTCTTCATTATGTATTGCCACATATATCTCCAATGCATGACTCCCATTTTCCCTCCATTTATGCTGCCAATTGCAACACTTCCATTTGTCCACTTGTCAACTTATTAACCATGTCGTTTGTTACATTCTTGCCAAGCCATTTGTCAATTAATTACTCATGTCAAATGTCACTAACTCATAAGTTAATCGGTCTAATTTTTATGTACCAACTTAACTTGCCACTTGACAATTTTTCCTATACCAAATGTATGTTTAAATAACTTAGTTCTCCTATCGAAATCAATTAATTCCAATTCACTAACCATTATGCACTTGACCAAAAATTCAAATCATATGTCTTTCATATTCTAATCATAGCAAAATTCTAACTCCTATCACACATATACTTTCATAAACATGTATTATTTCAGCTAGGGTATATTTTGGGGCCTTACACAAACGTACCAAACAACCACACACTCAAATGCAATAATGGTGCAATGGAATTGAACGTTACAAAACAAATTTAACTATAAACATAATCCTTGAAGTTGTTTCAACCTATTAACTTATGAAATCTATGTCTAGGCTCTTTGGACTAAATATACATACTAATCAAGACCTTAATGCCAAATTCATTCACCCCTATCACTTCCATACTCACATTGATAATTATTCAGTCAATTTAAATTGTAATTATCCCTAAGTAGCTTTTCATGAAAATTCAAGCTTTTCACAAAGATTGGTAGGATTTATTAAAAAAACACACTATTTTTGTTAATTTTCATTAACATGAACATAGCCTTTTGACAAGAAGGTAAACATTTGTGATGAATGTTCTTCGGTTACTCAACTAGGTCATGTTTTTATTAAGCAGCTTGGTTGGAATGTCATTATAGCCTTTTGATATGAAGGTGTGATGAATATCCCCCGGTTACTCAGCTAGATCACATTCTCAATTAGCTACTGACTCTATTCATAACCTAATTTGTTTCACCAGCGGAATAGTTATGCATTTAAATACCTTTTTATTTTTTATTTTTATTTATCTTGCTCAACTAATTTTTTTAGCTAATCATTCTCATGAAAAGATACTAACAATGCTACTTATTCGATTGGCTTAAAATTATAATTAAATGTGGCAAATTCCTAAGGTGAACGAACTAACATCATATCCTAATTAACACACATACTTAACCAGAGCAACCCAGAACGCTAATTTCACAAGCCAGTAGAGCTTAGCAACCTAAAAGATTATGTTCAAAGCTAAATTGATTTCATTAAGTCCTAGCCATTGACATATTCAATTGATTCACATCATGCAAACCTAAACAAAACTAAATAAAACATTGTCCTCAATGTGAGAAAGACAAATAACATACAAGGTGGGAATCAAAAAAAATAATACGAAAATATAGGAACAAAATAAAGACAGAAATGAAAAGATAAGGGTTAATGCATAAGAACTTGTCATGGCGATTGAGGTGGTGACAGCGTTAGAGTCTGAAACAAACTACGTTTGAAGCCCAAGATTACTTCCATATCTTATAATTGATTAAGAAAGAATAAGACAATTAGCAATCCAAACCATTTCAATTCATTAAAAATTAATTTTTGGAGTGTAAAACAAATCTAACTACGCAGTAATTTCAATCTAACTACCAAACAAGCTAAGTTATAGTCATTAGCTTGACCTTGTATATTTTAAAACTCAACCAGGATCAATTATGAGTGGCCTGCTTCCACCCTTGTTTCCTAATTTTAGCTTCATAGCTTGTAAATAAGCTACATGTTGGAAGATAATCAAAATAACAATATTGATGAAATTAAGAAAACCAATTAAGTTCAGTAATGTCCTTTTCACTAACAAACTATCAATAAAATAGGGAATAACAAAACTCCCTGAATCTTCTATCGAATCCAACAGTTTATCTTGTAAAATGTTGAGCTATTCTTGTTCTTCCTCAGTCATCCCCATCTCCTCTTCTTCTTTCATTTTATGAATAGAGACTTTCGCATCATCTTTAACCTCTATCCTATGTCCTATATCCTCTATTCTTCATTTTCTTCTTCTTTAGCTTCTAGAATTGGGACTTCCTTATATGCTTTAAACTTAATCTTCGTTATCTTCTATTTTTATTGGCCCCCAAATTTTTGTCTTTATGAATAAGCATGATTTAAATAAATTTTAAGGTCCTGATAGATTAATTATTTTTGGATTTATTTAGTATGTTAATGTTAGTAGGATTTTATTATATGGTTTAGTTGAATTAAAGTAGTAAGAGTGTATATGTATAATGGCATTTTTGGAAGACTACTTACGCATTTAAGTTATAAAGCTTTAAAGGAAGGGCAAAATGGACTTTTTACAATCATTAAGGGCATAATTGGAAGAAGAAGTGATGTCTTGTATTGGAGAAGGAAGAAATTTTAATGAGAAGAGAGAAGAGTGAAATATGAAAGCAAGGAGAAGAGAAGAAGAGAATTTCGATGGTTTGAGAGAAAAGAAGAGAGTTGAGCTAGGGTTTTATCTTCTCTAACTCTTCTAGAGAGATTTTGAGGTTATGCAAGAAGGGAAAAAGGTAGAGGAAGATAAGAGCTTCCATTTAAGCCAATAATCTCTTCATTTGGTGACGATTCAAGGTAAGTTTGATTTTAATTCTTTGGATTTATGAAAGGGTTTTGGTTCATAAAGCTTAGGGAATACATGGGTTTAAGTATTCGAAATTTTTTTAAAGCATCTAATCATTAAGTGTTGACCCTAATTAGAGCATTTCATGGTCAATTTGATAATAAGATGGTTGCAGAATACCAAGCTAAAGTTTATGAGATTTGGCACTACTAATCTCCTAACCGGTATGAGGCTAAAACTATAAGATGATACTCAAAAGCATGCCAATACATTTGGATGATTTCTAGGTCCACCATAAAGATAATATAATCCTTACTCAAACATATAAAAATTAGGATAGATAGATCACCTAAACTTCAGTATGAATAAAGCCACTAAATTTCCAAATTTTTCATTATCAACTAGTGGGTCAACTACAATAGCCCACCTTAAAGCCAGATATGTCTTTTGAAGATATGGTTAAAGCACTCATTACTAACTCATAATAATTTTAATGGAAGATAAAATCAAGCATCCAAAATTTAAAAAATCAAATTCATCAACTGGCATCATAGATTAGTTGGTTGGAAAATCAAGTTAAGTTTCCTTTGCAACCTATTGTCAATCTGAAACAAAATGCAAGTTCAATCACCATGCAAAGTGGGAAAAAGTATTAAAAAAAACCAAAATATTTTTGGGAATAACTCATTTTCATGCCTTAGAGTAGGATACAAAAACAAAAGAGATAACTCCCTACCAATAATTTGATTAGTCCAAGGCGGTCAATAATGAAAAACCAAAAGCATTGGTGACTAAAACATCCCTTCCCTAAAAGATTTTCCAAATTTGACAAAGAGAAGGAGGAGACGGAAATTCTTGAGACATTTTGTACAGTTGAGGTAAACATTCTCTTACTTAATGCAATAAAACAACTAACGTGCTATACAAAATTTCTTAAATGAATTTTACTTCAATAAAGGTAAATTAAAAGGTAATGAAAATCCAAATATGAAGGAAAACGTGTCAACTATTTTCCAAAGAAAATTGACTATATGATTGATAATGTTAGAATTAAGAAAGTTAGATGTTATTTGGATACTTCAATTAGAGTCATACCTTTGGCTATTTATAATTTTTTAAATGTTGGTCTATTAAAAGAGACAATTCTAATCATCAAAGTTGACAATTCTAATCTTTAAATGATGTACCTCATGGGAGTCTTAAGAATGTTTTAGTGCAAGTCAACAAATTGGTTTTTCTCGTTAACTTTTATATGCTTAATATAAAAAAAGATAATTCTCCTAACTCTAGATATTTTTTTCTAAAGAGGCCATCTCTCAAGATAGCTAGAATGGAGATTGATATGAATATTGGTGTATTCACTATATAATTTGTTAGTGAAATCACTAAATTTAAATTTTTTATGCCAAAAGATATCCTATCACTGTGTCATCTATCTCTATTGTAGATGTTACTGATCCTTTAATGTAGAAATAGTTTATGTAAGAAGATAAGAAAATTTAGGGGTCATACTTAACAACAACCTCGCAGTAAATAAAAATTACATAATTTGGAGCAAAATTTTGTCATCAACTCTTATATTTAAGATGTATTCTTTAAGCTAGAATCACTTAAACCAATAAGGTTGTTGCTGCTAATGGTGAATTACCCCAATCTCATAAAAAGTGTGTTTCTTCTATTTTATAAACACCAAAATTAGAATTGAAACCCTTTCCTAGTCATTTTAAGTATATATTGTGGGGAAGAGTTAAACCCTTATTGTGATAATCTCTAACAAACTTGTATTTTAGAGGAGAAAATTTGTAATAATATCTATAAGAGCTATATAATTTATGAAGAAAACCTAAGACGTTTCACGATTAAAGAATTTTTAGAAAAAACTTTTTAGTTGTTTAGAAGTTCCACTTTATCACTCTCATATGAAACTATTTCCTAGTAAATTACGCTGTAAATTGTTAGGACCTTTCATTGTTACTAACGTGTTGTTTTATGATGTTGTTGAAATACATAATTCAAGAACCAGTAAATCTTTTAAGGTGAATGAACATCGTCTCTAACATTTTTATTAGGGTATTTAAGTGTATAATATTGAAGAAATCATCTTAGAATGCACAAGTCATGAGATGTGAGATAACATAATGTCTACTAAAAGATGTGAAAAAAAAGGGCCAAGCAGTGAGCAACTAAATATTTTTTCTTTTAATTTTTTATTTTTTCATAGCTTATATTACTCTAGTTTTAAAGGTAAAGAGCCTCAATAATAAAGCATGGGGGCCTTTACAGATGCAATAACTAAAGAGAAAAATGAAGCATCTATAAGTAGTTATTAAATAAGGTGCACTCATGTCTTATTTCCACGTCACTGAACTTGATAGTTCTTAAATAACGCATGATCACATCTTACAATAGGATTACTTCTTACTTAAGAGCACATAAATGAGTAGTTTTCTTGAAAAATATAAATTATAAATAAAATAATAAAATTAATCAACAATCAACAATCAACAAAAAAATTATTTCTTTCTTTCATCTACTTCTTTTCTTTCTAACCCTTATTTGTTTCATCCTCTAGTTGTCATCTCTCCTATTATGCACCACTGACTCCTCTTCTTTTCATCATCAAGTTGTTGCCATCTTGTCATCATTGGAGCTACTGCTTCTGTCCCATCATGTGTTGCTGCTACTTCTCATTATCGGTATACTATTGTTGTAACATCCCGCCCCTAAGCACTGTGAGCCAACTGAGCAAACCGAGCAGGTCGAGCTGAGCATTGCCGACCTTGTATCCTTGGTTACCGAGCCCTACATTGCAGGTCGAGCTCTGAATAGCCGACCGACCCATATGTAAACTGCTCTTCCTTCTTG
>JAOSBM010162425.1:0-11150 GCA_027568955.1 Erythroxylum tenue | reverse complement strand
CCTTTAAGAAATCCACTTAAAGGAGTAAATCCGTGAGGTCTTGTGTTCGAGACTTGGTGTCTCACACAAGTACCAAAACGGACAATACCTGATACTGTACTGTACTGACAGATCGCGGCCCCATAGTGGTCGGGTCTAAAATGTCACAGACGGGTTGCTTGGGCCAAAGTTCCTCGGACCCGGGCATCGCGAGCCCAGAGAGCTCGGATGCTACACTTAGGGTGTATAAACACAAATTGAATAGTCAAGATCTATGTATAAGAATACATACCCAGAAAGTCAATTGAGCATGCATTGAACATGACACTTATACATGTGCATTACTGAATATTCATATGATTAAACAAGTTAGTGATTTGTGAACTATGTATGCATTGCATGACTATAGACACACAAGTAGCTTTTCTGGAGCATATTGTGAGTTAACCTAGATGTTTCTCACTAAGATTGAATTGTTTTTGGTTAACTTTCAGTTATTGAATTGCTACTTATATGATTGCTATGATTCTGGATATTGATAGTCTGAGGACTTTGATACTTGGGACTGTATATAGAAGTGTTTTCAAATTGTATGTGTAATATGGAATATGTACTCAACTGAATGTTGAATGCCGGGCTCAGGTCTAAAGAATGTATTAAATGACATCAGCACATTGAATGAAAAGTATTGACAGCATGTTATGTGAATTGATGCATTCTATTACATTGATATGCATGATCAGATAAAGGAGTTGTGACTAGAGGGACCAATGTGAAAAAGAGCTTTAAGCTCAGGAATTGTGCACAAAGAGCCATAGGCTCAGTTAATAATGAGCCCGGTATCCCCAACGGATACTGGACAGTAAATTGAAATGAACCTGGTATCTACAACAGATACAGGACAGTAAATAGGTTCTTGGTCACAACAAAGTAAAATAAAATTGGAGTCACATGTGCATTTCCATATATATAACTTTACATGTATCATATGAATGATTGATATGAATTAATTGATTGTTCTGAAATAGTGTTATGAAATGTTTGTATACATGTTGTACTTGTGCTTTTTGAAATATGACAAAATGTGATATGTGATTTGATACTGGATGATGTGTTAAACTTCTTGAAATTGGTTATATACTTGACTATGTGTTCTGACTGGAGTGAGCACATCGATGATGGTTCACTTACTGAGTTTGCAAATTCATTAAAATTATAACGTTGATTTTCAAGTACAAGGGAGTTTTAGCTTCTAAGGCAACCAAATAGAATCCCGGTATTGTCATTTGAGAACAAGAATGGCTTAAAGGTCTGGTCAGGTGATATTTGAGGAGTCTAGTTAGGATGTGTTTATTTAGCTTCTCATTTCTTGTTAAACATTTTTTATGGAGTTGTAAACTCCCAAATGTTATATAATGTAAGTACACGGATATGAATTGTAATGGTACAATGTAAGTAAGTTTATTTTGTGAATGAAATGAGGAGATTTGATCATTTTGAATACTTGTGTTATGTGTGATGCTATAATAAGTTAATGTGACTTTTCTAACGTGCCATTCTCATAGGGTATGTTCTCGAATATCCTCTAGATGTTCGGGCATATGCTCTATGGAAGTTATATGTTACAACACCAATTCTACATTTTGTCTCTGTGGACCAAGGAAAAAGGGGCTCAGCGAGAAGAGGATTGTACCATAAGAGAAGTAAGGAGGTCAACCTCTTTCAACATGAATTTTGGCAATGCAATGCTATTGGACTCTCATCATTTTCACAAATAAATTATCCGGGCTAATTATTGTAAATCTTTGTTCACAATAATTATGATGGAGAAAATACCAAGTCAAATTGAATAGATTCAAAATGATACATGAATGGGGATTAACAAATTTCCCGCTTTCATCCATTAAAAAGTATTTAATTGATTGAAAAGTATGTTTTAAATTGTCAAGCATCAATTATTTAGTTACTGAAATCTAATTGGTGAAATGAGATAATCAATTAAAATTATTCAATAAGCTTTGGAAAGAATTCTGGTGGGAGGGGGGGGGGTTGCTGGGCTATAAGAATTTAGAAAATAGGCATTTTAATCAAGAAAGGGATGGAGAGTGGAATGATTTTGAATATCGGTTTATTAGTAAAAAAACTTCTCCTACTTTTGAATTGCCGAAACAAAAACTTTATGTGAGAGTCGAAGCCTCAAAAGGGGAGTTAGGAGTTTTTCCGATAAGGGATCAGGGCGGGTTTCCTTGACACTGGAAAATTCGTCCTTTGGGCTTTATCAATTTGCAAATTATTGATTTCATATATAGCTATAATGACCCCCATAAATTGCAAATACTAATTTGTTAAAAATTGGCCTATTGAAAGACAAACTCAGTATCAGTTCGGTATAGTTTGGACACCCCTGTATAGGATTCCAACAATTATACTAATCCACATATATTTCTATCAATCACTACTCGTTGAAGAAATGAAAATTACCCTATTTATTTTTATTTGCTTTGATGAGAAATGAAAAAAAAATACACATAAAGATCTCCTTATCTTAGGAATAAAATTTGATTATTTGTCACCCTTTCATAGAAAACAAAGAGATGACCAATAATATGTTAACGTAAAAGAAAACTCTTATCATTAAATTGGAAACTTCCCTATATACATTAATGCATATCTTAATTGGGTTTGTATTATCAAATGTAAACGACCAAAAAATTGCGTTTATATATGCTATATAGTTTATAAGGACTTTTAAAATTCAACCTTCAATATATTTAAAATACAAAAGTAAAAAATAACTATCCAAAATATTCACCCACATTATCTTCCTCTATTTCATATGGAATATAAGTGAATTAATCTAAATGCTAAACAAAACCAACATGTATGGAGCACTCCTGGTTCATGCAAATAAGCTAGTTTTGTCATATTGTTTACTCCATATGGAGGTGCATCTGTGATACGTGTAAATTGCATAATGTTTTAAGGCATAGTTTGATATGTGTTTAGCTATTAATTTAATCATTTAGTATGTGTTTAGGTTAGAGTTGTGTTACTTTGTTAATTATTTGTGTTTTAAGTGTTTTATGGGTTAGTTTAGGTCTTTGAGCATAAATATTATATTTTTGAGGTACCTTGATGTGTTTCAGAGTAACATCAAAGAACAGAGAAGTTTTAGAGATATTCGAGCTGAAACAACGACCCACTATCATGGCACAATAGATGCGTAGACATGTACAAACTTCATGTTTTGAAGGATTGTTTGGACCTTTCGGACCCTAGAACAACCCTAAGGTTACCCAAAACATAACAGACAATAAAAAGAACAATAAAAGAGAAGAAAGGGAGATTTTGTGTTAAAGAAACCCTAGAGAGAATTATCAAGAGATAGAGAAAGAGAAGTAGGAAGAGAGAAAAGGAGAAGAAGCCGACTCGATGTACTTCCTAGATCAGGAGTTTCTCGACATCGTTGCCTCCCATCGTTCGTTCAATTCGTATTTCTTGCTATTTTCAGTTTTATTATTGTATAGAATTGGAAGAACAGTTGATGATAGAATTTTTGGATGTTGATGATATTCTAAACTCACCTTCTAGGTTTTATCTTTGATTTAATGAAATCTGATTATTTATGTGATATTTGGATTTATTGTGATTTAATTTTAGACGTGCATAATTCAATAATAAACTGAGAGGGTGAATCGAATGAAAAATAATTAAATTGGGCTAACAAAAATTAGGTGATTTAATAGAACAATAATTAAATCAAATCGGTAAATTGTACGAAGAGAGATCTTGCATATGATTCCGATAGTTTATTAGATAACTTCAGATCTAATTAGGGTTTTGGATAGGTTGTTAATTGAGAAATTGCAACTTCCATAATCTGATTAGAGTTTATAATTTAGGGTTGATGGTTATAACTCGAAAGAGAGTGATCAACCTTAGGATCATCGAGAACCAATAATCCGATAATTCATAATCAATTAAGTTAGCGCTAAGAATAGGTAAAATTTCCTTTCTCTCAATTGGTAATTCCTTTAGGTTGATTCTTGAGTGTGTGCTGCAATTGATAAATTATTAATATTTTCGTGATTGATTGTTAAATTGATTTGCTTGATTGAACTGAATTCTCATTTTAGTTCCGTTAGATTTTGAGTTTTGCAAATTGTTTTGGCCTTAGATTTTAGGATTAAATTATCTCTCCTCGTGGGATCGATACCTTAGGTACTATAAGAACGAACCGTGCGCTTGCAGATTATCAAGGTTAATTAATTAAAACTTACACACATCAAAACCTGATCAATCTGCATCTTTAGGATAAACATCAGAACTCTTCAAGTCAACTTGCATTTTTTCAAAATTACATAAACAATTATCACCAACTCACAAGAATATTTAAATGAGAAGCTGAAGTTTGATCACTAGCTCACTGCTCACAGACTTAGCTAATAAGACAGCATCAAAAGATTGATTATCACTTTGGTAACTGACAACTATGAACAACCATATCTCTTATACACATGTAATGAAGGATGTAGTGAAACTTCCGTCACCTTTACCGTTTTCCTTAATGTACAGAAGACCAATGCGTTTAATCTTTACAACTTCACCATCAACCTAAGAACTATCCTAGTCTTTCGCCCAAACAAGAGAACCAATGGCTAGACTAATAGGAATAACCTATCAAGCTAAGAATGTAACCACTTTACTAGGCTAAACATTCGTTTTGAATGTTCTGTTGGTACTATTTATCAGCCAAGCATTCTTCTTACTGCTAGAAATTTGACACATTAAGCCATTTGACCTCTATATGTCATGTCAATCTATATCATTTGAGGAATATAGAGAAGAACTCCACATCAAAGTAGAGATAGGAACCTTGAAGCAATCAACCAAAAATTAGCTTGCTTGTAGATTATATCATAGGAAAAGAGCAACTTACAAAGAAAGGGAGGTCCCTGATGTTACCATCCCGAGCTCTCACTAATATCCACCAAATGATCTGTGCCTATAGATAATAGAAACAAGGCATCAAATGTACTACCAAGTATTGTATATGCTTAGATACTTGAAGCAGGTACCAACATAAATGATAGGAAACAAAAGGGATAACCATACATATATTAATAAACCTTTTGAATTTATCTTTATTAAATTCCTAAAGATTCAAATCTTTCAGTCAAGTCTTAAACCTTACTAGAATGTAAAAAGTGATTATGTTATGATAGAAATTGTATAATTAATATGGTTAAACAATTAAACAACTTAGACTCCAAAGCAGCTCTAAGTGACTAAAATTGCCACATCAGACTCCAACAAAACTTATAATATATATCTTCACCACGGTTAGAAAAACAAACATGTAATGAAGTAAAGAGGATAGGTTTGAAAATTCGATAGAGGGAGATGTGTAAGGGAAGTCCCAGAAAAAGCTGAAGAATGAATTTAAAAGGTCTTAGAACATAGTAGCTATAAGAGATGAGGACAGGAAGAAAAAACAAATACACTGTGCTTTAAAATCAAGAAACGACCTTTTGGGAGTGAAATTATGCTTTAAATTTTTCTTGATTTAGGCTTTTTGGACAAGGGATATATGGAATAGAGGTGGAAGGTCAATATGTAAAACAATTTTGCAGTGCGAAGATGTGAACTACGTTATGGTAGCTATTTTGGGCATGTAAGAGTTTTACTCATTTGAAATTAATATAAATGTCTAGATTTTATAGTTCTATAATCTTGTTAGCTAGCTTAGTTATGTCCCAACTATATCAATTTTCTTTCTTCATTTGATACAATTTACGAAGTTATAAATCTTTCTTCTTTTGATAAAAAGGCAAAAGGAACACTTTGTGAATTCTCTCTCCAAAAGGAAATGGTGCCAAAGTCTTAATGATTCTCATTTTTGAAGACTTGGTTGACACTCTATCTCTAAAAGGACAGTCTCAAAGTTCTACCAATTCTTAGATTTAGATTCAAATCGATGAAGTGTGTGAAAATGAAAGAATACCCCTTAATGTGTAATCCATGAGAATTATTCCTTTAGTATGTAACCCAATTTACATTACAACCAATAAAGGAAAAGAAAATGTCCTAAAAAGTATAATGAGCTGAAGAACAATACCCAATAATATCATATAGTGGTCATACCTCTGAAATTTCCTCTAAGCCACTATACCTTGCTACAAGTCGCGGTGCAAGATCCACATCCTCATCTTCAAATACACTAAATATATTCTTTAGCTTGTGCTAAATCTTAACCTCCTTTTGAGTGGCATTCCTCTTGTAATTAACAATCAAAACCTTGGTATATCAACCATATCCCTCCTTAGTCCGCAAGTGTCATATGGTTTTTGAGTGTAGATAGAAAAAACAATATTTCTGGATAAAAATACCTTATTTTTAGTTGCTTAAAGTCAAAGAATGTTAGAATTTTTTTTTTGTTAATAGAGAAAACAACATGTTTAAAAAAGAATCATACGTTTAGTATCAAGATGATGCAGGTGGAGAGAAAGGTTATCATCACAAGGAATTAATTTTTCCATACTGATACATTATTATATCTTTTCTTCTATTCTATGAACAAATGAGTGTTACAACTCCTATGGTTACAAACATTTACTAATTAATATCTACACATATTAAATCAGATAGAAACTGGTGATTTTGTACTCATGCATCTAGTGTCACCGAAAACAATGGAATGTGTCTATTTATCTATCTCTTGACTCGAAATGGGAGTAGGTTTGAAAAAAGATTTTAGAGCGTCTAACGTGGGGCATGAGGGTCTCTTAACACCTTTTTTATTCTCATCGGATGTCCTTTGGCAATACAGTTAGACTCCGACCACAACTATATTGATATGATTAAACTATCTAACAGATGCACAAACATTATACACTCACAATTAAGAAGATATATCTACTCATGCCCACAAAGATGGGAAAATAATAATTCCCAAAAACCAAAACATTGATGCACTATATTTGAGGATAAGGATAGTGGTAAAAATTATGTGTTCGGTTTCCTCATTGAGCCAAGCAAATGTCAATCGCTTACTCTTTAGCACAGAAGCAAAAAATTTGGATTCATCAGCATCATCAACACTTGAATTTTTGTTTGTTAATAATTTTTGGGCTTTGTACATTATCTATGATTTATGTAATTCCACCACTCTATGACTCTCAGCATTATCTATTTCAAATTAAACAACTTAGAAGTAATTGAAAGCCATTAATAAACCTAAATATGAAATTCACAATAACTTACATCAACTAGCTTCTAACACCCGAAATACCAACACAAGATTCGATCACTGAACAGAGGAGAGTTAGGGAGAAAGTAGAAATGTAAACAATAACGTAATATAAGAAATGTAAACAATAACGTAATATAAACAAAACACTGGACAATAATAACTAAACCACATAACTAGTAGCTTATACTCAATCAAGCTTTGATGACTTTGTGGCAGTGATGGGATGACGATGGTGAATGGGTGGTGACAACTTCAAAAGAGGGCGAGACGCAAGAGGAAAGTGTTTTTAGGGGAGGGAGGGGTGAGATTAGGGATTGATAGTGAATTCAGGGCTGAAAGGGGAAGATACAAAATTGATCGTTGAAGAGTGAGATAGAGATTGGCGAGTTAGAGATGGTGATGGAGATCGAGAGAGAAAAAGAGAGACAAAGCTAAAACTTACACAAGCATGACAATTTTCAATTTACAAGCATATAGTAATTATACCCTTTAATAAATAGATGACTGAAACTATAACAACAATTATAGACGTTGCATGTATAAGATTTTATTGCAACCATATTTTTTTTGCCTCTTTTATATGTAGCAACAAATTATTATTATTGTTACTTTTTAAACAGTTGCATTAAATTAATATTTAGCAACATTTAAAACAATTGCATTAAATTAATTTTTAGCAACACATTTTTAAATTGTTATAAATATGTCATTGCCTAAAGTTCCTTTTGTCGTAGAGAATGGCAACACTTTTCTATGTTAATTGAAATGATCCTGTTGCCTTTTTTTATCCTTTCTCACTTTTAATAGAGAAAAGTTATTATTTGGTGAACTAAGATAACTTTTATCAGAATTACTTATGAAATAGTGAGAGGAAATGATAGTATATTCTTATCTTTAGTAGCTTTGGTGAAAGACTAATAAAAGGGACTTTTGGTTCTGATTTTTTTGAAAATTAAAAGAAATTGTATTAATAATAGCAAAAGATACATTACAATGACTTTTAATTTGTCCACAAATTAGCAAAAAGTAATTACAAGACTAATCTACATTAAGTACAAGAATTTTAACATCTAGGTATTCTTCAGGTTATGAGTAAGTGATTGTTGCTTAAAATTTACAATCAAAGTTGCTCGAACCCAGTTGAAAATCATATATGCTATCTGATATTTTTCTTCTTCAATTCCCTTGTACAATCTCCTTTTTCTTTCCATCCATACTAAGTAGATGGTGGTAGTAAATGTTGTCTTAATGTGCAACCCATTTGGCTTTCCCTGCTTCGTGCTACCAATGATCATGTTCATTATTTCTCCCCACTCAAAAGTGTAACAAGGGACTAGTAATATGCACATAATTCTGCTCCAAATTGCTTTTGTGTAACTACAACATAAATATAAATGATTCCTACTCTCTTCAACTAGTTTACAAAGAACACAAGTAGGATCATATATCCAAATTGCTTTTGTATAACTACAACATAAATATAAATGATTCCTACTCTCTTCAACTTGTTAGGAACACAAGTAGGATCATATACCCTAAACCATCTATCTTTGGTTCTAAGCATGTTCCTAATTACCAACCAAGAATGAACTGAGGCTTTTGCTTTTAAAGATTGTTTCCATAGTATTTCATACCAAGGGACTTCTTCAACATTGCTTGCAAGTATCTTATGACAAGAGCTATTGGTGAAGGTACCTTTCGGGTTGGGAGCACAAATATAGCTATCTCTTTATGGGGCTTAAGAATTTGTGGTAAGCAGTCTGTAAGTAAGAAGAAACTTTTAAAACTGCCAAGCCAATCTCTATTATGGATAAGTGTAGATACTTTAGCATTACTTGCAATTCTATTTCTGAGTTTTACTATATTTTCTCTTTAGCAAAGTGGGTTATATATAGTCCAGTTATCAAACCAAAACCAAATATTTGCTCCATAACCTACCTGATGCTTAATATGGGGATAACCATGTCTCTCAAGTTGAGTAAATAATTGAAAATCTAAGAAATTCATCGAGAATTTTCAGCCTGCCATAAATTCTGATCATTGAGATGATATTCATTCACCCACTTAACCCATAACGCTTGTTTATTAGTGAAGAGACTCTATATTCTCTTACATGAGACTACCTTTTGCATCTGTGAGATTGGAATAATACCTAACCCTCCTTGCTTCTTTGGAATAGTGAGATTACTCCATTTAACTTTAGCCTTGTTGCAAGCTTTTGTTTTCCTGGACCACAGAAAAGTTTTTAAAATCCTGTCAATTGCTTTGTTAACTCTCTTAGGCAAAACAACATGTGCAGACTAGTAGATATGCAAGCTATTTAAGATTGAAGATATGAGTGTTATTTTGGCTGCAGTAGATAAGAATCCATTTTGCCATGCATTGATCCTACATTTGATCTTCTCAATTAGAGGAACGAAGTCTAAAAACTTGGGTTTGGTAATTGTAATTGGAACTCACAAATATTTGAATGGAGGTGAATGCAATGCAAATCCAACATTATTGTTAATTTCCTCTTAGTTTATGACATCCGAGGACATGTATAAGCTGCTCTTCTCTATATTCACCTTAAGTCCAGACCATTTTGAAAATATGTACAAGCTGTTTAGCAATATGCTTATAGAATGGTTGTCTGCACTAATAAGAAGCATGAGGTCATCAGCATGAATCAAGTAAGATAATTTAATATGTCTACATTTATAATGGTATATAAATATGCCATTGCATTCAACAAGTTTGGATATCATTATAGAAATCCTTTCCATAACTAAGGTGAAAAGGTAAGGGGAAAGTGGATCCCCTTACCTTATCCCTCTAGTATTCTGAAGGACATAGGTGGAATACCATTGATGAAGACATTGAAAGATGAAGTTTGAATATTCCAATATCCAATTCCTGAACATGAGTGGCAGACCTATTGCTTGTAAGCAATCTTGTATGTATCTCCAACTGATAATGTCATAGGCTTTGAAAAAAATCTATTTTCATCAAACAAAATTTGATAGTCTTGCCTATTTTGCATTCCCCTAGCAACTCCTATAAAATGAGTATGTTATCTCCACTCTTTCTCTCTGGTAAGAATGTCCCTTGAGCATGATTTATAACTTCTTTTAACGGTACTTTGAGCCTCATAGCAAGTAGCTTAGCAACAACCTTATACAATGTTGTGCAATAGGATATAGGTCTGAACCTTGTTATGGAAGGTGAGTTTTGCTTTTTTGGGTATAAGGCATATGTAGGAGTGATTTACTTCCTTATGCATTTTGGTTTTAAAATTAGTAATACAAAATTCTTGTATTACAAATTTAAACTCTTATTATGGATCAAATTATAGGAGCGTATGACTGAATTTACATTTTTAATATCTTTTGTAAAACAGTAATGGATGGACTTAATGTCATTTATAATACATATAACCAAGACTATATTATCCAAGAATCAAGCTTTTAGGAGAGAGGGAATTTAGAGAGAAGCCTTAGAAAGAAACCACACAACATTTTTCATTGATAATGTAAAACTTAGTCTTCAAAAACAACTTAATTGGTGGAAGAGATTCAATTCATCTAATGATGTATTCAATTGAATTTTGAGAATTCATTTGATTTTTTTTGTCAATTTTATTTACATGAATTTAAGAATATAAATAAAATATAACACGAATTTTATTAGAGAATAGTGATATCTTTGAGTTGAAGAATTAAAATTATTATTTATATGCATTGTTTAATTTTCTTCATCTTATTTATCTATACATATGAGAAGCTGTGTCAGTTTAACTAAAAGAAATTATTTCAATTTAAATAGTTATCATGAAAAAGTCAAATTAAGATACAATCTAATCATTTTAATTTAAAATTTTTCATATGATTTACTGTTAAAGAATAATCCCCCAACATATATATATATATATATATATATA
>JAOSBM010162388.1:0-11152 GCA_027568955.1 Erythroxylum tenue | reverse complement strand
TTCAACTGAAAGGAGTTTCGAGCTTTGTTACAGAAAACTAGCTCTAGATTCTTCGCACAATATTTTCTCTCAGAAAATGCTAAGATTCTTTATCTCAATTGCTTGTCTAATGCTTCGTTAGTTTTTATCGTGTTCGACTTCAACTCATATTTATAGCCTTCTTCTTCAACTGCTTCTTGAAAACTGCTTCTTGATCTTTCAAGAATCGATTATTCAGTTGAGTTCTGTAATAACTCAGACTAAATCTTCCGTCTTCTTTCTTTCGTCTGCTTTTTAGCTTCCGTCTGCTTTTCATTTGCTTCCGTCTACTATCCACTTTAGCTTCCGTCTGCTTTCTTATATTGCTTCTGTCTACTTTTCGCTTTAGCTCTTGTCTGCATTTCAAAATAGTTCCGTCTGCTTTTCAAAATAGTTCTTTATGCTTTTCTACTTGGCTTCCGTCTGTTTTTCAAAATAGTTTCGTCTGCTTTTCTACTTGGCTTCCATCTGCTTTTCAAAATAGTTCCGTCTACTTTTCTACTTGGCTTCCGTCTGCTTCTCTTCTTTTATTATTTGTTTTTCATCAAAATCATTAATCGTAAAGTCATTTTGACTTAACAATATCTTCTTTTGAGGTGAGTTGGGGAAACCATATTTCTCAAATAGGATTAGAACATCCTAAGATAAGCATAATGACTTGCATGTGAATTTTGAACCTAGGCAACGAATGGTAAACTTGACGTTCGAAAGGATCCTAATATACTTAGGTATTTAATAAATGACATTGTAGTTAATAACTCTTTGCACTTGGAGTGCAACTGATGTTTTTACTATGTATTGTAAGAAATGATATTATTTTCAACCAATCTGAACTTGAAATGTAAAGGACAACGTTTTATTTTCTGAAACTACATTTTTGAACAACTTTGCATTTGGAGTACAAAAGATGGCTTTTATTTCATGAGATAATGTTTTGGAATTTACATATGCATAATCGAGTCATGTATGCTACATTTTTTTTATTCTTTTATGGTTTAGAGCCACGATAAGGTTTCATTTTATCGGTTGGACCGATAAATAAAGGCATAATGTCTTACTTGATTTTTGTACATAATTATTGTATGTGACTTTTGTGATTGGTGAGGAAACGATTGGCCAATCGTGTGCTGGGCACAACTGATTATGATTAACTGACCCCCATACCCTTGACGCTGGTACATGAAAGTCGAGTTGTCGTATCGACACCTTTCTACGGGACTCGCGAGTGATTCCATACCTAGGGTCTGGACATCGACGAGGTCATCACCTAGGGTCATAACGCTCTTATCGACTGTAATCCGGGCTCACCACGGATGAAAGTCGAGCCAACATTGAGTATCAATGGGTGTGCACATTAGTTTGGCCAACTAATGGTGTAACACTTGATTGTTTTAGCTTTTCTTGATATTTGTTTCCTATCGAGATTTTATTGATACATATGATGTTTTTATGCTTTTGTGTACTGGAACTGGGACTTATGTTCACCGGATGGGTGAGTTAATAGGCTAGGCCTACATGGTTCTTGACCAGTATACATTGAGTCATAGGCTGGGCCTATGTGTTTTCTGAGTGTTGTATGTTTATTTTATAAGATTATTCATATCATCTTGGTGTGTATCAAATTCTATTTGTGATCTATGTTTTTCCTACTCGCTGAGTACCTAGTGTACTCACCCCCCTCTGCTTTCCAACTATGCAGGTTAATTTAGTGAGTTTGAAGCCCTGAGTGGATCGTGTGGCCTTTTGATATTTTCGGGGTATTACCACACGTGGGTAGTTTCTTATTTTGTACTTTTGTTGTCTGGTGGCTCATGCACTATGTTTATGTAGATATGCTTTATGATTCTGTAAGCTAACTTTTGATTGCCCTGTGTTTTATAAAAGATTTTATGTATGAACTTTTGAAACTGCTGTTGAAATTGCATTGAGTTGATATTGCCTGGAGTTGTGATTGTCTTGAGTGGACTAGAGAGTCCTGAAGTTGTGGTTGGATGTGAATATAGAAGTGTGCTTGAAATTGTTTGCAACTTTTAGGATTTTTAAAATACAGCCGTTGTGCTGCCCAAATTTAAAAAAAAAGGAAAAGAAGAATAGATATTCAGTTATCCTTGTATAGCCGGATTAAGGATACCGTGAGTGTCCTTAGCCCGGTTATGCGGCGGTTATCATGGGCTCGATGTGGTACCGGGTCGTGACACAAGGCATCTGCTACCCTATTTTCTCTTCCCGCCTTATACTCAATGCTGAAAGTGTACCCCAACAGTTTTGGAAAGCCACTTTTGATATTCAGGGTGTACCTCACGTTGTTCCAACAGAAATTTAAGTGGTTGGTGGTCGGTTTTGATGATAAACTGAAGACCTAAAAGTTACGAACACCATTTCTTCACTGCTAGGACAATAGCCAGTAGTTCATGCTCATAGGCTGGTTTGTGTCGGTTTGAAGTTGACAGAACCTGGCTGAAATAAGCAATAGGTCGATTCCCTTGCATTAGGACAGCTCCTATGGCACTTGCTGAGGCATCTGTTTCCACTATAAATGGTTTAGTGAAATTCGGTAATGTCAACACAGGTGTTGAAATCATGGCTTGCTTGAGTTGTTGGAAGGAAGCCTCACTCTCTCTAGTCCACTTGAACCCTTCCTTTTTTAACAATTGTGTCAAAGGCCAGGAAATGTCTCCATAGTTCTTCACAAATTTCCTATAATATCCGGTCAACCCAAAAAAACTCCTTAATTCCCTCACATTCCTAGGCCTTGGCCAATTGACCATGACTTGAATTTTTCTCATATCAGCTACCACCCCATCCCTTAAAATAATGTGTCCTAGATATTCCAATGTTTCTTGCCCAAAGATGCACTTCTTCCAATTCACATACAAGTGCTGGGATAGGAGTACATTTAGGACTGCTCTCAAGTGACAAACATGATCTTCATTGCTGGCATTGAAGACTAGTATGTTATCAAAAAAGACCAATACAAACCTTCAGAGATAAGGTTTGAAAACCTGATTCATGTGGGATTGAAATGTGGCTGGTGCGTTGGTCAATCTAAAGGGCATTACAAGGAACTCCTAATACCCTTCATGAGTCCTAAACGCTGTCTTTTCTATATCTTCGTTCTCATTCAGATTTGGTGATACCCTGCCTTTAAATCAATCTTTGAAAAGATGGTAGCTCCCTTCAATTCATCGAGTAACTCTTCTGTGATAGGAATAGGGAATTTATCCACTACTGTCACCTTGTTTAAGGTATGGTAATCCACACAAAAATGCCACCCCCATCCTTTTTCTTAACCAAGACTAGCATACAGACTCACACTTGGTTGAATGATTCCTGAATCCAACATTTCCTTTACTAGCTGCTCAATCTCATTCTTTTAGAACTGTGGGTATTTATAAGGTCTAACCGTGACAGGTTTGACTCCTTCTTGAAGTACAATGGCATGGTTTTTAGCTCTTTCAGGAGACAATTTCTGAGGCATGTTGAAGACCGCCCTGAACTCTTCCAACATAGCTTGGAGTTCTGGTTTAATTAGGTTGGTACCTTTCCACTCTTCTAACTCCGAAAACCCCAATTGTAACAGATATACCAAGTCTTCATCTATTATGGTATGCACCAAATTCTTTAAGTTAACAGGCGTTTTAGAGAGCGTTGGGTATCCTACAATTGTAAGGATCTGGTCTCCCTGTTTGATCTCCATTGTCATCTTACTCCATTCATTCACCACTTTGCCGAGAGTTTGCAGCCATTTAATTCCCAGTATAACATCACAGTTGCCCAACTCCAATGGTAAATGTTCCTCAGTTATCACCAGACCTTATACTGATAAAACTACACCCCTGCAAATCCCTTCCCCCTTAATCTTTAACTCATTACCCATAGCTATCACATACTTTTTAGTTCCTTCTAACTTAAGTAATTTCACCAACTCATGAAATGAAGTTATGCGAGGCTCTGCTGTCTATAAGTATTATCACTTCTCTCCCTTCCAAGATCCCCTTCACTTTCATAGTTTCGAAAAAATGAACCCCAACATTGACCTTACAACCAACTCTATTGTAAGTTCTCCTCCACTACCTCTCCTTCCAACTCCACTGATTCGATTTCTTCATCCATTGCAGTCTGAACTTGTAGCTCTATTTTTTTACACCGATGTCCTAGGCTAAAATTCTCATCACACCTGAAACAAAGTACCTTAGCCCTCTTATCTTGTAGCTCACTTAGCCCTCTTATCTTGTAGCTCACTCACAGTCAGCCTTCTAAATCCTCCCACATTCTACATCCTACTCCCTTCTGTTTTTTTATGTCTGGTATAAGTAGTGGGACGAACCCCATTATTTCCTGGTTCCTCCTTCCCTTTTTCCACCCCTGTATTTTCCACTCTTGTCCCCATGTTTCCCCACCTTGTACCTGTACCCCCATGATTCCACCTTAATACACTCATTCTTCTGAATTTCTCCTCCACTTGTTGGGATAACTCCATCATCTCAGCCAAATTCCTCAGTTTAAGGATCTGTAACTCCAATCGGATATCTTCTACCAACCCATTCATGAAGGTGCTCTCAAGTAGAGAATCGGGTAGTTCAGGAAGAGGGGCTGCTAGTTCGAGAAATTTACTAGTGTATTCCACCACTGTTCTGATCTGCTTCACCGCTAGCAGACGTTGACATTGCATTCCTTCGTGAGCTGGATGAAACTTCTGTGTCACCAGCTTCTTACATTCCTGCTAATCCACGATGGGTCGACGACCCTCCACCGAACGGAACCATGTCAACGTGTCTTTCTTTATACTCATCGCCACGAGTTCCATCTTCTTCTCTTTTGTGAATCTTTGAAAAAACCTTCAACCCTGTAGATCCACCCGTCGGGATTGTCGCCCCAAAAAATGGGCATCTCGATACTTCTGGTTTGGCAGTCTCGCCGGAAGTCGCAATGGTTCACGAATCCCGGAGGTGGGTCGATGCGGTAGCTGGCTTCGTTTCACAGAATGTTGCTCTCATATTGCTCTTCTTATTCGATTGGTGCTTTTCCCAGCTCTCTCCTTCGACTGGGTTTGGGTGGGCGTTCTTCGGGTCGGGTCTCTACAGTGCCTCCCTGTTATGGATGCCTTTGTGGGCTAGCACTATCGCAGACATACGCATAAGACCAGAAGTATTAGAGAGATTTGATTTGCGACAGAATTCTTGGGATTTAGATTCTTTTATTTATTTCAGTTGCTATCTTTTATCCACAAATTAAGGGATTGGTTTTTGTAACTAATTTCCTTAAGTATTAGTAATTTCTTTGTATTAGGATTGCTTTATTTCCTACATAGTAGGAACTTATTTTGGAATGTTGTTATATCATGTAAGCATATATAACAGGCTAAAAATTACGAAACAAAGGAAGCCAAAAATCATTTGAATTATTTCGCGAGGTTGAGACTCTCTCTAATGAGTCTTGAGGTCTAGGGCTCCCTTCGACGAGTCCTTTTCTTCTATCACCATAGGTTCATCAAGAGGAAGGAATCGTAACAAGGGAAAGATCACAGGTTCTGAAGAAGAGCTCATAGTTCATCGCCCCGTGACTTGGTCCTTGACTCGCGAATATAACAAATTGGTATCAGAGACTAACATGGGGGATTCCAATGAATTGCGAGCCCTCATCCATGAGACATCTGAATAGAATGCAACATGAGTTGCTTAAGTGGCGGCGCAAATTTAAGATTTAACTCGACAATTGAAAGAATTCATGTCAATCATGGGAAGAACCCATGGGAAGGGAGCAGAGATCGGAATCAGTAACAGTTCTTCACATATGAATATTGCTTCAGGGTCAGAAGAAAGAATAAAGCAGTGACAAACTAGAGGAGTGGTGCCAAGGTATGCCAATTTGGATTTTCCAACGTATGACGGTTCAGATGAACCCCTAATCTGGCTCCATCGTTGTGAGCAATTTTTTCCTAATCAAAAGACATCCGAAATAGAGAAGGTCAGCCTCACAGCGTTTCATATGATGGGGAAGGAACAATTGTGGTTTTACAAGTTAGAAAAAGAGGAAACAAGTCTAGGCTGGAATTCCTTTAAAGAATACTGCAACCTGAGATTTGGACCACTGTTAAGAGGTAATCCTCTTAGAGAATTGATTAACTTGAAGTAGACAAGAATAGTGGAAGAATATCATAAGCGATTTCAGAGCTTGCTAGCCCGTGCTGATTCAGTTTGTACAGATCAACAGGTCGATTTCTTTACCACAGGGTTATCTGAGGCGATCCGTTTGGATGTAGAGATGCATAACCCACCCAATTTGGTTACTGCCATGAATTTGGCAAGAGCTTTTGAGAAGAAACAATAATTAACAAGAGTCAGCAGCAACCAACGCAACTTCTGAAACAATTCTAGACTTGCCGCACCAACTCAAGTTGAAACCAAACCAACTACAGGTTCAGGTGGGACAGTTGTGCCAGCTTTTAGTGGCGGGAGTGTATCCAATTCTTTTGTCAAAAAACTATCTAGAGCTAAATTGGTTGATCGGAGGGCAAAGGTACTTTGTTATAATTGTGATGAACCATACACATTCGGTCACCAATGTAAAAAATTGTTTTGGCTTGAATTAGGAGATGGTGATGAAAACGAGATGGATAGTATAATAGTTGGGGAACCATCCATCTCACTACATGCCATCATCAGTCTCCAACATTCCCGAACTGTGCAGTTAATTGCTGACGTCAAACGGTGTCGTATTACAGTATTAATCAATTCCGGTATAACTTATAACTTCATTAGTAAAATTGCAGCATAAAAACTAGGAGCAACCTTGGATTCCCAATGTGCGTTACAAGTCACTGTTGCATATGGAGAGAAGATCCTTAGGATGGGCACTTGCAAAAAGAATATAGACGTATTAGGTGAAACTTTTCTTGTTGATTTATATTTCATTCCACTAGATGGGTTTGATGTGGTTTTAGGAGTACGATGGTTGATGACATTGGGGCCCATTTGGTGGGATTTTGCAACACTTACTATGTGTTTCAAATTGGACAAATCACCTTTCGGGGGCTCCAACCTGAACATAGACCGAGATTACAACTCTTGAATGAGGCACAAGGAGAAGGATTAGAGGAACTTCTTGCAAAATTTGCTGACTTGTTTCAGGAACCTAAGGGACTGCCTCCTATTTGTTCATGTGATCACCGTATATTCTTGCTTCCTGGTTCAGCGCCTGAGGTAGTTAGAACCTAAGGGACTGCCTCCTAATCTGGTTCATGTGATCACCGTCGGAGCCGTTGCCCCTTCTCCTCACCAGTTTTGCTTGTTGCAAAATGGGAAGGCATATGGCATTTCTGTGTCGACTATCGGGAACTTAATACTAGGACAATTAAAGATAATTTTCCGAATCTGGTAGTGGATGAGTTATTGAATGAACTTCATGGTGCTCGATACTTCACAAAATTAGATTTGAGATCAGGATATTTTCAGGTTCGTATGGCGGCTAAAGATGTGGAGAAAAACAACATCATGGTCACTTTGAATTTCTGGTCATGTCATTTGGCCTAACAAATGCCCCATCCACTTTCCAAAAATTAATGAATGAGGTATTCCAACCTTACTTACGTACATCTTGATTTACAGCAAAACATGGGAGGAGCACTTACAACATGTTCGTATAGTGTTTCAGTTACTTTGCTCACACCAATTATTCCTTAAAAGATTGAAATGTTCGTTTGGTGAAGAGCAAGTGGCCTATCTCGGTCATGTCATTAGTGTTGTTGGTGTTGCAGTTGACACTTCCAAGATTTCAGCCATCTTGGACTGGCCATGAGCTACTTCCATTAAGGCTTTGCGAGGTTTTCTTGGATTAGCAGGGTACTACAGAAAATTTATTCGTGATTATGGACAGCTCGCTAATCCCTTGACAAGTTTGCTAAAAAGAAATAATTTTCACTAGACTTCGTAGACTACCAGTTCCATTCAAACACTTAAAACTGCCTTATCGCAGGCCCATGTTCTAGAACTTCCAAATTTTGATGCAGAGTTTATAATAGAATGTGATGCTTCAAGTGTAGGCATCGGGGTAGTACTTCAACAAGGCAGCCACCCCATTGCTTTTTTCAGCCACAAATTGGCAGCAAGACACCATAAATTGGCTGCATATGAGAGGGAGTTAATTAGATTGGCCAAAGCGATGGTTCATTGGCATCCTTATTTGTGGGGAATAAAATTCATAATACGCACTGATCATTATAGCTTAAAGTATTTGCTTGAGCAACGCCTTACTACCTCGCTGCAGCAGCATTGGCTGAACAAATTACTTGGTTTTGATTTTCGGGTTGACTATAAAACTGTGAAATAAAATCTAGTGACTGATGCACTATCTCGCTAGGATGAAGATCAATCCACCTTAATGGCTATTTCACAACCAATAATGCCATTGTTGGAAGCTATCCGAGTTGAAATTAACACCACCCCCTCTCTTAGTTAGTTGCGATGCCAAGTGGACGATGGTGAGCTAAGTTCTGACTGGTCAGTATCCAATGGTCTCATTCATTACAATCAGCGGGTTTACCTTCCGCCAAATTCTCCATTAATTCCTACCATTATTGATGCAATTCATGATAGCACCCATAAAGGCATACAGAAAACACTGCATCATATTTGCAACGTATTCTACTAGTATGGGATGAAATCGGCAATTATAGAATTTTTCGCATCTTGCAAAGTTTGTCAACAACAAAATTCCTCCAATTTACACCCTGCTGGGTTGTTACAGCCCTTAGCTCTTCCACCTCAAATATGGTCTGATATATCGATGGATTTTGTGGAGGGCTTACCCAAGGTGAAAGGCAAGATTGTCTTATTCATAGTGGTTGATCGTTTTTCTAAATTTGCTCATTTCATACCACTTTTTCATATTTATACTTCTGTTACAGTGGCACATGCTTTTTTTCCAATGTTTTCCGCTTACATGGGTTACCCGAATCCATTGTTAGTGACTGTGATGTTGTTTTTGCTAGCAACTTCTGGTAGGAATTATTTTGGTTGGGCGGCACCAAGCTGAATTTCTCTTCTGCTTATCATCCTCAAATGGATGGGAAAACTGAGGTTGTTAATCGCACTATTGAAATGTATCTCCAGTGTTTTATGGGTGACGAACCAACAAGTTGGGTCGACTGGCTTTCGTGGGCTGAATACTGTTACAACACCTCATTCCACTTGACTTTACAGACTAGTCCTTTCCAAGTGGTGTATAAGAGAGAACCACCAAAATTGTTGACTTTTGATTCAAGCTCCTCTCAGTAGATACAATGGATAAGGCACTGTTGGATCAGGATTCTATTCTTGCAGATATTCGTCAATGTCATCAGCAGGCTCAGTCTCATATGACAGTGTATTATGATAAGGGTCATTGTGATGTTCAGTTTGTTGCTGGTGATTTTATTTGGTTACATCTTCTTCCCTATCGACATCTTTCCATTACCAACACCCCTTATCATAAGCTCTTACCTAAGTTTTATGGTCCCTACAAAATTTTACGCCGCATCGGTGAAGTTGCGTATCAGCTGGAGCTTCCTCCTACAAGTCAAATTCATGATATCTTTCATGTCTCTCTTCTTATACCATTTAAAGGTGACCCTCTAACTTAGGTTCCATTCCTTCTACCTGTTGTAGAAGGTCGTGTTATACCCACTCCAGCTACTATCCTTCACTGCTGATTGAATAGAGACACTTGGGAGACATTGGTGCAATAGGCACATTTACTAACCTTCGAGACCACTTGGGAGGACCTTGACCAGTTTTGCCATGCTTATCTAGATTTTGAACTTGCGGACAAGCTCTTTCCCTAGGGGGGAAGTGATGTTGTGGATGCCTTTGTGGGCCAGCACTATTGCTGACATACGCATAAGATCGAAAATATTAGAGAGATTTGATTTGCGGCAGAATTCTTGGGATTCAAATTCTTTTATTTATTTCAGTTGCTATGTTTTATCCACAAATTAAGGGATTGGTTTCTGTAACTAATTTTCTTAAGTGTTAGTAATTTCTTTGTATTAGGATTGCTTTATTTCTTATATAATAGGAACTTATTTTGAATTTTGTTATGTCATCTAAGTGTATATATTAGGCTAAAAATTACGAAATAAAGGAAGGCAAAATCATCTCAATTATTCCGTGAGGTTGAGACTCTCTCTAACAAATCTTGAGGTCTAGGGCTCCCTCTGATGAGTCCTTTTCTTCTATCACCATAGGTTCATCAAGAGGAAAGAATCGTAACAAGGGCAAGATCACAGGTTCTGAAGAAGACCTTGTAGTTCATCGCCCTATGACTCGGTCCTTGACTCACGAACATAACACTCCCACGCCATCATTTTTTTCCGCGTCTATAGAACCAACATCATCATGCTTTTAATTTTTGACCTTAGTTGTTCTCCCATTTCCTGATTAGCACTCTCTAGCTTCTTTTGGAACTCTGAGTTGTAGTCGGTCCTTTGTCTCTGCCACTCTTGGTTAGAACGACTTTGTTGCCTCTAAAACTGATGGTGGGCATGGCTAATTGATTTTTGGATCTCCTCCCCATCTTTTCGCCTCTCTTCTCGATCAACTGCTCTGATACCAGTTGATAGGATCTAGAGTTTAGGTATGGAAAATATGTATTCTGGTATTGATTCTTTAGAAAGAATACAATTGATAAACTAGTTTTTGAGGTCCAGTACCTCCAACCTCAGGCTCTTACATAATGACACTTCACGATACTCTCTCTCTTTGTTCCTATATTGTTATTTATATTGATAATCTGTAGCTACTAACAGATTCGGTTAGCTGACAACCTGATGATTGGTTGTCAGCACTACTAACTAACTAACTGAATATAGAAAATTAATAGCCAAGACTACCCCTCTGCTCTTTTACTCCCCTGCCTTCTTTTTATTTCTTCTAACATAGAATTGAGTCACCTTTGGTCTATCAGAATGTTGCTTACTTTTGATTTGAATCCTCTGTAAAAAGAATAGTGCTTCTTATATTTCTCATATGACTATTCCTTTCATCCCATGGAATTAAGGTTCATTAATCCACGTACTTTTATGGAGGTGGATTTTTGGTGAGAAGAAAAATATGTTCCATCTTTTATCTGCTCTTTACTTTCGTCCATTTTCATTATG
>JAOSBM010162370.1:0-11153 GCA_027568955.1 Erythroxylum tenue | reverse complement strand
TTTTATTAATAATAAATATTTCCATTACAAAACTGTAACTGAAGAAGATTAAGGTACATGTAAATACACTTGCTTTCCAAGGCACTATATTTACATAACTCCAACACTTTTAGTGTTAGTAGATTACAAGGCTGATTAGAGTTACTAAGAGCTTTATGTTTATATGATTGTATATATAATTAATGTGATATGATACTTGAAAATCCCTTCCACTTAAACCCTCCTTATTGTATTGAAAATTGATAACTATTTAATTAATCTAAAACTTTTCTTCAATTTTGTGTTGTTATAGAAGTAGATGGTTATGATAGATATTAGTTAGATGGAGCTCATATTGCCATTTGTAGTTGGTTTATGAAGATTACAATATAGCTGTGTAAGACTATAAAATAACAAAACGTTGTTGATGAAGTTTAAAGATAAATAAATTTAACTAAAAATTTTAGATATATGCTAACACAGTCCAATTTGTTGAAACTTTAATTCTTAATAATTATATCCACTTTTACAATTTAGTTTTACTATGGTTTGTAAAAAATAGTAAATTATGTACTAGGATTAGTTTATAATTTTTTCACTAAAACACGTTAAAAAAAGTCTAAGTGTAATGATAAGTAGATAACTTAAAAAAAATCCAACTTTAATAATTCTATAATTCTTTACTAGATAACTTATTGTTTATATGGAGAATCCTACCTTTAAGGACCTTAAAAGTATTGGAATTAAAGCATTTTTCACAAAGCACCTATCAACTAATGATAATTCTATTAGTTATTAAGTGATAAAATTTAGGATTTCTCCTAATTTCGTAAAGATATCATATGAATTCTAAGCAAGATTTAATCATATGAATAGAATTTGGGACCACCTCGATAAATAGAATCACTTCGAGATCATCTTCCTCTAACTTTATTACCTCCATATAGGATAAAAGAAGCATTTTTAGAGAAAAAAACCAAATCATCTCATCCATTAGGAATTAAAAGGAAAATTGGAGAGAATAACTAAATCATTAGAGAGAATTGAGGGTTTAGGGTTATGCAAAAGGATAAAAGAAAAATTTAGGTATATATTGTTTATTTTTTTAATGTTTTTATCTTACATATTTATTGGCTATTATTTTAAAAATTCATGTTTTTAAAGCTTGCACAATAACTTGAAGTAGGTTTAATCTAAACCATGGTTGACACCATGTAGAATACTTAATTTATTGGTCATATTTGTAGTGTCTCACTTGTTTGTTTTGCTATGTTTAATCTTTTTACTATAAAAAATAATAGGGGCTTATTTAAACCTTTTGGAAGAAGTTAACGAGTAATCTACACCTTTTTCCCTAGAGAAAATAATGACTCAAAAAGAGAGAATGGGAAAAGTTTACAGAAAAGGATTATAATAAATGTGTGGTGGGTCTAAAATTCAATTTTAATTAGGTAGAACTTTTTTTATTCATGTATCTTTCAATAATATTAAAATAAATTCTAAAAGTGTTTAAAATTTTGATTTAATTTTAATTGTTAGTAAATTAAGATAAGGCATTCTGGACTCTTAACAAATTCTTATAATGTTGGCATAATTTGTGTCAAATGCCACATTTCACCCCATGTTCCTATTAAATTCATCTTGATTTTGACTTAGCCACAACACAATTATAAAAACATGGTTCACTTGACTTCCTATCCTCTTTTCTTATAAGGCAAAACATATTTTCTCAAGATTTACCTCTAGTTGAAGCATCATTTATTGACATGGAACTCAGATGTGAGTTTAAGGTTCTTCTCTACATCATATATTCCTCCTTTTTTCTTTTTTATTTATAATCAAAATTTATTTTTCAAAGGAAACTAATAATACATATAGAAACCAAGTTAGACCATGTATCATCAAACCTTTTACAATTGTTCTTCCAATGTTTCCTTTATCATTTTTCTATCTCCTACTTATTGCGAAGGAAAAAAAAGGGTAAAATAAACCTGGACAGTTCTAGCTTCTCTCTATAGGGAATACAAAAATGTTTTTGGTTTAACCATCTTTTTGGTTACAGATTCTTATCCCTTTCTTATTCATACTATAATTGCTTCTTCTTCTTTCCCTTCTTCTTTTTTAATCCACCATCGAACTCCTCACCCCCTTTATAAGCACTCCTGTTGATCTCTCAACCTCTTTTCCACTCCCTTGTTCTCTCACCAGAGTTTGAACTGAATACCTAATGGATAGTAACCAAGTGTCAGGCATAGAACAAAAGTGCTTAGTTGACTTTCCACCTCTAGTAAAGCTGTCAGAAAAGGTGAATGATGTTGCCTCTACTATAACTCTTGGACTGGATACTGAAGTTGAACCCCTATAGCCTGTTATAAGAAAATGCCACAAGCACTAACCAACCTAGAAGAACTTAGAAGAGGTGTTGGATGATTCTGGATCTTCACTCCAACTTTATTTTTACCCCTCGAAGATGATCAATAAGAAAGCTATAGTTGCTCCTAATGAAGAAACACTCAAGGAAGGCATGAAAAAAATGGCAGAATATTAGGGTTCTTTATGGATAAGAGACCCTCATTTCAAGCTTTCCTAGGCAACAAAACATTGGAAAAATTATGACCTACAAGAGGTATTATTGAATTAAAACAATGTATTTTTATTTTTAGTCTAGCAAACAAAGTCCTAAAATTTGGTCATAATTCTTCAACTCTTAGCCTCTTCTCTTACAAACCTAGAAGCAAGGCATAAGACTAGAGGAACTTAAGTAGAAGATGATCTATTTGGATAAACGTCCATAATATTTCATTGGAATATTAGACTACTAGAGGCTCAAGTCATTAAGGAACTTACCTTGGAAAGCCTCTGTGCTTTGATGAATCAACAACTATTATGAAGAGGGTCAGCTATGTTAGGATCTGTGTCCTTGCGGACTCTACTTATAAATTACCTAATTATATCCCTATAATAAGAACGAATGAGATAAGGGTTACATTTGAGGACCAGGTACTTGTCACTTATAATTGGAGACTAGGAGTCCTCAAATCCAATAAAGAATGGGGTCCTATGGGTATGATAATTGGGAAGGATAAAGGGAAAGTAGCAGATTTGGCTCTAGATATGCCTGAAAATAAGAGTAAAAATAATCTACATGGTGAAGAAGTTGAATGTGGACCAACCCAAAAAATTAATGATAAAGACAAAAGAATTACTAAGGCTAGCAATGGCAAGAATTGTCTCTCACAACTTGTCAAGAAAGACTTAGGAAGGGATATAGAGATATAAGGGAGTAATCATAATAATAACACTTGACTAAAGAGAAATGAGGTAATTAATTAGGAAGAAAACCAACAAGAACTATATGATTAAATTTGATTTCCAGAAGTCTTTTGACACATTAGACTGTAACGTCCTATTGAATACTCTAAAAGCATTTGGAGTACCAGATATATTTATCAATTGGATAGATTAATGCATCTCCTGTAACATCCTGTTCCCAAACTAAGGATTGGAACCCTAAAATATGGTACATGAAATATCAATGAGAGATTTAGAAAAATGCATCTCATGCTCATGCATAAGGTTAGCATACACACATGTGAATTTTAAATTTTAAATTTTTGCACATGAAAATAATTGTATATGCATCCATTGACATATTCCGGGTGTAACTGATTATAAATGTGATTATGTGAGAATTGTGAATTAATTGTATCAAAAAATTGATGTGGAGAGTTTATGTATTGATTTAGAATTTATGGTGAATTGTGGGGAAATTTTCCAAAAATGTTGAGTATTATTGTACTAGGAAAAATGCCACTTGGCAAGTAAATTGATGTATGGAAATAAAAGTAAGAGTCAAATGATATTGAAGAATTTTATTGATGACTTTAGAATTTGTAAGAAAATGATATTGAAAAAAATTGGGAGACAATTGTAGTAAAAATATTGGAGTTGGTTGGACTAGTTAAATGAGAACTAGTTAAAGCCTTAAGAGATGGATGAGTGACAAGTGTCACATGTAAAGCTAATCTTAAAAAGTTTACTACTGTTCTTTTAATTTTGAAAAGGCAAAGACACTGTTTATCTTGTCTTAAAAATATCTTCTTCGTGGTTATCTTCTTCGAGCTTGTTCCCTTACATAGAGTTTTCCATCAAATCTTCACCAAAGAAAAACCTTGTTCTCATCTGTCCATTTGCTACTCCCAACTTCAGTTTCCTTCTCTTTGCCTTAAGAAAAAAAAACCGAAGCTTGCAACCCCTTAAGCGGTGTACGTAAATTGCATGGAAACTAAGGTTTCTTGAGTTTTTGCAGATTTTGGGAATTATATCAAGTAAGTATTATGTAAATCCTTCAGAGTTGTAGTTTTATTAAACCAAAATGGTGATTTATTTGTCATTGCATGATCATAAAGAAAAATTGGTGTTTTTCATGAACACCGAGGGTTTAAGATATGAAAAATTTTGATGTGTGATTTTTTTATATATGATGATTATTTTGTTATCAGATAGTGTGGAGTTGATTATTGAGTAGAAATATCAAGGAAAATATGCATAAGAAGAGTGTAGAAATTATGCAAGTGGTAGAGAAATATATGCTCTGTTTTTCTTTTCACAGTGTATGTATGCATATACGTGGGTTTTGAGAGTTTTTAGAGATGACCAAAAGAACAAAATTGGAGTTGGAGAATGGTTGTATGATGATGGTCTGAGATGAGAAAGATTGTTTAAATTGATATAAAGTTTGAAATTTTTGGAGTTCTGGATTGAAAGTTATGGAGATTTGAAGATAGGGTGTGCAATTGGGAAAGCCATTATCATCCAGACGATCGCATATCATCCAGAAGATCACCCGCTATCGTCCAGACGATCGCGACTTAGAAGGTTAGACAGACGATCGCCACCTTGCTATCGTCTCTAGACGATCGCCCACTATCGTCCAGACAATTGTGTATCGTCTCCAGATGATCGTGACTTAGAAGGTTGGATAGACGATCGTCACCTCGCTATTGTCTTCAAATGATTGCCCGCTATCGTCTTCATACGATCACAGCCTCGCTATCGTCTCCAGACGATTGCGACTTTGAAGGTTGGAGACTGACGAACATCCTTTAGTATTTTAGCTATATCTCCTTCGTCTGACTTCCAAATGACATGGGACTTAAACCATTGGACTCGTAACACATTGATCTTCATCTACACCAAAAATTATAACCATATGAAATCATTCGGGAGAGATTGATTTATGAATTTGGGACGGAATTAATGAGGATTTTGGGAAAATGATAACTGGGGCATTTTCACTGAACATGCTTCGGTAATTTAGGCATAACTTGTTATGTAGTTACCTAAATGAGATGATTTTTAATTTAGATTAAAATAGAGACATAGGGATACAATTTTTCAGAAGGAGTCAAAATTTATTTCTGTCTCTAAAATTCCATATTTTTGAATTAAATTTGAGTACATGATATTGTTTAAGCTTATGATAGTCCGAATTATTCTGAATATAACTTTTAGAGTACTGAACCAAATTGAATGATTGTGGTGACATTAGAAACTTAAGACAATGAAGACTGCTTTTCTAGAAGAAAGTGTAACCAAATTACTTCATTTACAGATCAGAATGATCTCGGAAAATTAACCCAAAGGTCTGGATTTTTGGAAGTGATATAGGACTGAAATGAGAGTTTGGATAATTTTTTGGTCTTGTAATGCTAGAATAACATTAATGAGTGAATTGTTGGTATTAAAGTACTAAAAAACATGTGTATAATGGAGATGAAGTGGTTCATATGATTAAAGTTGTAGTTCAAGAAGAGGAGTAAAGTGTATCTAGTCAAAGTGAATGAGAAATGAGTTGTTATAAAAGCAAATGATGATAAAAAATGAGAATGTGATAAAATGTGAAAATTGATAATATTCTCGGGATTTTCATGAACATGCGTCGTACATATTCCATATACACACATGTGTATAAATGAATGCTTATAAATGTGAAAAGTTATTAATGTGCGTGCGCAATGTGTGTATTGCATAATTATGCTGTGCAGGATGAACGTCCGAATTCAGACGTTTCCAGATCATGGAAGCTAATGCTAATCGGGAGCTTACTGTGAGTAGACCTAAATGGTCTTACGTTATTATTTGTTTTGTTTATATTATGAATTGAATGATTATGCAATGTGAATGTGTTGGTTCCGGACAAGATATGTCTTAGGAGTTTGATAAATGTGAGAACATTAAAGTGTTCCTTGTATATGAATTTGATTGAAATAAGTGTACATAATTTGATTGTTAAATGCCGGACTCCGGTCCGATGATAAATGTGTTCTGAATGTGCATTTACTTATGAATGAAAATTCGATTCTCAACTTTAATGTTGAATGCCGGACTAAGGTCTGATGATATGCGAATGTGATTGAATGAGACTATGCAAATGTGATTGATGCATTTCATTTCATGAATGCATGAAAGATAAAGGCAGTTGTGACCGGAGTAACCACCGAAAAAGAGCTTAAAGCTCAGACTGTGAAAAAAGAGAGCTTAGAGCTCGGAAAGTGATTAAGAGCCAAAGGCTCACTATATAAAATAAGCCCGATATCTCCAACAGATACGGGACAGTTATTAATGAGCCCGGTATCTAAAATAGATATGGGACAATTATAGGCACTCGGTCACAATAATAACAAATTAAAAGTGAGTCTCATAAGCATTGCATATGCATGCGATATGTATGATTTAAATAGTTTGAATGATTTCTGAGTGTGAAATATGTCTAAAATGAAAGTGATTTTATGAATTGTATGTGTTATGTGATTGAGTGAGCCATCGATGATGGTCACTCACTGAGTTCACAAAACTCTCCCAAAATTTGCAATTATTTTTAGGTTATGAAGAGTATCCCATTAGGCTAAAGGGAGTATAGATACCACATTCAAGTAAGAGTTTGAGGTCGAGATTAGTTCGCGTCTGCATTTGTACTTTCTTATTTTTGTATCAATTTGTATATTTTGAAATTTCTGTACAACGTGAATATGAATATTTTAGTATGTAATAGCTTTTGAAATTGGAGATGTCGGCTAATGAGATTGATCAAACTGTAATAATAATGATTGTGTTTTCGAGGTTTATGTAATAAAAAGTATGGGCCCAAAATTGAATATTGATTTCCACGTACGCCTGTGATATTTTTGAAAAATTTGCACAGAGTTTCGAATTCTTGATTGATTGACTGTTCTAGCATGCCACCCTTGCGGGATTCGCACTCGGACATCACTCAGGATGAAAGGCGCGTGTCTTGCGAGGGTGGGGTGCTACATCTCCACTCCTTCCTATGGTGTACTCATAAATGGGGAGCCAAGAGAAATAATCCAATGTGTTAGGGGTTTAATGCAAGGGACCCTCTATCTCCTTATTTGTTTACATTAGCTATGGAGGTATTTATAATAATGCGAAAGGCTTCTACAAGGAATGGGAAATTTATATATCACTCAAAAAATAAAGCACAAAGATTTGTACCATTATCCTTTGCAGATGACTTACTACTGTTTTCTAAGGCTGATAAGGACTCAATATCTATTCTTATGGAGACCCTGGAATCATTTAAAGTATTGTCTAGTTTATCTATAAACAAAAATAAAAGCCTTATCCTAATCTCTGGAGGAGCTGAACCTTACACTGTCAACTTAAACTAGTCTTACATGGGCTAAAACTACATTCACTTATCTAGGCACACCTATCACTATTGGAGGAAATACTCCCTCTAATTCCAAGCCTCTATTTTGAAAGAATCCATAATAAACACTCCAATTAGAAATTTGTAGGAAGGATTTAATTGGTAAACTCTGTCTTGAGCAACTTATATGTCCATTAGACGACTCATATATAGCCCCCTAAGAAACTCATTAAGGATATAAACAAGGCTATTAGCAGATTTATTTGGTTTGGACATGTTAGCAATAACTCCATAACTAAGGTAAAGTGGTCTGAAGTTTGTAAGCCTAAAAAGAAAGGTGGAATTAGGTTGTTTCCTTTACAGAAAAAAAATCAAGTACAAATGCTAGGAAGAAGCTGGAGGTTGCTTATAGACCATAATTCATTATGGGTCATATGGGTATACACTCACTACATTAAATAGAGGAACATCTAATGCTAGAGACTAGGTTCAAATGTACCCTGGACCCTTAAACATATTGCCAAACTAATGGTGGCTAATAAGATGGACTTCTAGAATAATGTACGGAATGGCTCCTCCAGCTCATTTTGGCAAAATAATTGGTCTCAATTAGTTCCATTATTGGAGGCACAAAGTCTAATAGGACTCAACATCGACTACTAGTAAGAAAAGCCATTACCTTATACATGGAAAAAATTAGTAGCAATAAAGAAGAACTGTTGATCTCATTAGAATTTGACCAAAAAGACAAAGTAATTTGGAAGGGGAACTCATCAAATTGCTTCACAAATAAGGCATGCAGTAATAAAATTATTGGGAACTCACCTAAATTGCCATGGTCATCTCTGATCTAGTTTGAGCACACCAATCCCTAACATGCTGCATGCCTATGGTTAGTTGCGAAAGGGGAGCTGACTACCAAGCATAAGTTAAGTAAGTTCTTAAATATTCCAATTGAGTGTGCCTTATGTGGTTTAAAGATTAAAAAATAATCCTCACCAATTCCTTGATTTCCTTATTTCTAAGCTGATTTGGTACTCTATCACGCATTTCTGTGGTGAAAGAAACTATCTATTCAATTGGTAAGACTTTTTGGAATTTTTGTGCAGCATCACAGGATGAATGATATAAATTGGCTAATCTTCAAAATCACTCTAAGGGCCACAGTGAGGGTGATCTGGATGGATTGGAACAAGAGGATATTTCTATACAAGCAATAAGACACAAAGTTGTTAGTGATAGCAGTTATTCAAGGGCTTATCGAGTGTTTGGTTAACTGGAATCACCATTCCATTCCTGATCTATTCTTAGTAATAGTTTATTCCCTTATTTGGTTGAAGAAAACATACATAATATATAATCCAAAGGTTTACTTATTCCTTGAGTTTGGGGAATAAGTAAACCCATGCTCCCCCTATCTTTATCTATTCCAAGTGGGTCCAGAATAAAAATGAGAACTTATTGGAAAAAAATATCCTTAAGGAATCCATATACTTACTTAGCTATAATAATAATAATAATGATGATGATGATGATGATGATGATGATGATGAGGACGACGACGACGACGACGACGACGATGCATTTAGTAGGGACTAATAGATATTTTGGTCTTTTTGTTAGTTATTCCTTTGTCATTCTAAATTTATGTTTTCAAACCAAACATTGGCATTACATCATCATTAGAAATTTTTAGGAATAAACCAAATTAAATAATACATATTCTATTCATCTATTTTATTCCTAAATAAATTCTATCCCTTTTTTATTCTTACAGGTAAACTAAACTCCCTGTTAGGGCAGACTTCCTTGCCCTAAGATTACACTAGGTATTTTATACTAAGACATGTTTAAGATGGAGATTAGGGTTAAACAGCCAAGAAGAAGAAAGGGAACGAGAAATGCATAAAGGCATATCAGATCATCACATAGAGCAAGATAGCATAAATTAAAGGAAGAGAAATAAAATTACTTATGAAAACAGGGGAAGAATAATGGAGACTAACACAAAAATCTGGAATCGATAAACATAATGCAAAAAATTAATAAAGAAGGATTAATTACCTATGCCAAGAGATGAACAATGATGAAGTGTGACTGTTAGTCCATGAATCGATTTTAAGAAATGAAAGAAGCATATCAGGAACAAAGAGGAAATAGTTGAAAGGAATTGGAATTATCTGGAAACATCGAAGATGAGTGTCTAAACAAGAAATAGACGACTTTGTGGATACACGTGACTTCAAGACTATAAAATGTACCTCAAAACTTATAAGACAGATAGCAGGTAAGGGATTTTATTTGTAATTGACAACTTTGAGGGAAACATGATGTGCCAATGTACAAGGAACCATGTATTAGTTAACTTTTTTTTTAAAAAAAAGGATCAAGTTTGTTATGCACCACCAATACCTTAACATGAACCCTTTCCATCTCAATTTTAATAACCCCATACTTATTCTTTTAGCTTCTGAATGTTTTTGATGAATTGTAACATTGATATAGCACGTCATATGTAGCACCCCACTCTCGCAAGACACGTACCCGACATCTATAGTGATATTCGAGTACATACCCCACAAGGGTGGCATGCTAGAATGATCATTCAGTCAAAATTCATTACAAAACTTTTGTTTCTTTAAAATAAGGTACATGTAAGCGGAAATTACTAATCAAATTGGGCCCATTTCATTTAAAAACATTTTCATTTACAAGTTACAATTGTTACAAACATTAGTATTTAACCATAATTTGGGCCTATTTCAGATACAAAACACTTAAAACCATAAAGTCATTTCATTATCAAATCGTTTACATACACTTTGTACAATTCTTGCTGAACATAATTAAAAAATAAAATCAATGAAGACATGTGCAGGTGCAAATTGATCCCGACCCCTAATGTAGCATCCCACTCCCGCAAGACCCGAACCTGATATCGATGGTGATATCCGAGTCCGTGCCCGTGAAGGTGGCGTGCTAGAGCACTCGATCAGTCAAAAGTCAGTACATTTCTTTTAAACAATATACACATATGCAGAAATCAATTACCAAATGAGTAACTTTCATTTCATAAATAATTCAATCACAGTAATACAATCATCTTAATCTCAATAGCCAATTGGGGCCCACTATAATTACAAAACACTATTTTACAGAAATTGCGAAATACAAATTTATACAAAAATAATCAAATACAGAAGACAAACGAAACTGATCCCGACCTCTTTCTTCACTCACATGCAGTAGGTATACTCCCGTTACTTAACGGGGTATTCTTCTGAGTCCTGAAAAATAATTGCAAATTTTAGGTGAGTTTTGCGAACTAAGTGAGTAACCATCATTGATGGCTCACCCAGTCACATAACACATTCACTACTTTTCACACTTCACATTCAAAAATTTTCACACTTCACATTCAAAAATTTTCACACTTCACATTCAATTTCACATTTTCCATTCAATACAATTTAATCATTCCTATGATGCATATGCCATACAC
>JAOSBM010162336.1:0-11155 GCA_027568955.1 Erythroxylum tenue | reverse complement strand
AATCATGGATTATGGTATCCTAGTTGTGAGTCTTTCGACTTGTATGCTTATAGTGATGCTGATTATGGTGGTTGTAGAATAGATAGAAAAAGCACAAGTGGCCTATGTCATTTCTTAGGTTCATCTTTGAGTTGATGGGCTAGTAAAAAATAAGTTAGTGTAGCTATTTCTACTGCTGAATCTGAATATGTAGCAGTTGGAAGTGCATGTGCCCAAGTTCTTTGGCTTAAACATCAATTATTTGATTATGATATTGTTGTTAAAAATATTCCAATCTATTGTGATAATACAAGTGCAATTTGTTTGAGTAAAAAACCAATTTTGCATAGTAGAACAAAACATATTGAGATTAGAAATCATTTCATACGTGATCATTGTTTGAAAGGGGATATTTTTTTGAAACATGTCTCTTCAAGTGCTTAATTGGCAGATATATTTACTAAACCTCTTAAAGAAGATGTGTTTGTGAATATTAAATTAAAACTTGGTATCTGTGATTTGAATTCAATTGGATGATTGAAATTATTTGCATACATTTTCACAGGAAAATTGTAGCGCCCCCTTATCACAGGGTACACATCGGGACACCCGCAGGTCATTCCAGTACATATCTTACGATAAGGGTGAGCTACGATCGATCACTACATTCACTTCACATGGCATCATAATAAAGCATCAATATAAATCACAATCTTTTTTTAAACCAACTTTTTCCTCATTTCATTCCATCAAAATCAAAAGTCTACATTTTTTTCATCTCTTCTATCTGAACATCGATCAAAAAAACCTAGTACAAAAATTACTACATGAAAGAGGAAAAAGTATCAAATCTATCTAAGCCATCCAAAAGTCCCAGCTGACCCACCTTTGAGCCATGACTTCTCTTGCCAGACACAATCTACACGGCTGAAAAAGTCTCTCTGTAGCTAGGAGTCTACTCTCGGTCCTTAAAAGATAACGTTGCAATTTTGGTGAGTTTTGCGAACTCAGTGAGATAACCATCATCGATGGTTCACTCAATTCATGTAACATACCAAAATATATCACACTTATGTCACAATGCCACTTCGATCATAATTAACACACGTGCACTTAAGCATAAGAAATCTTGCATTTCACTTAATCAAACATATGTAACACAATGCATATGAAATGCTCATGAGACACTTTTTCAATTATTACAGTGTTGTGACCGAGTGCCTGGACTGTCCCATATAGGGCTCATTAAACATTGAGCCTAAGGCTCTAAATCACTGTTGAGCTCGAGGCTTAGATTCTCTCGTTGAGCTTTAAGCTCTAATCGGTGGCTGCTCCGGTCACAACTGTCATTATCTGATTATGCATTCATGAATGAAATGCATATGTCACAATCAATCACATTATAACACGTAGGTCTCATATTCACATGCGAATAGCACTTCAATATCATAACTCCCCAGTACACAGTCATCGGACCTTCTGTCTGGAATCCGCAATCAAAACACAATCCATCACCATTCAATACATAATTATAAGCAAACAATGATTGAGATAAACCATCTAGGTTAATCACCAACTGCTTCCAAAACTAGTGCCTGGAAGTCTCAACAACGTCTGTAGGGTGACGTTCCAATTGCGTCTCTATAACAATTAAGATACACATATATCACAAGTTGTACAATCAGAAGAATACAATAATGCATATACAGGAATTGAAATGTGTACAATGCATGTTCGTGACAATCCCGGTATCGTTCCATAAATTTCATCACAAAATCATTCTCATATCAAAACTCATTTATTCTTAGGGTTAAGCCTCACTAAAATCATTAAACCCCCAATTTATTGCTCATCGACTTATTTCAGTTTTAGATTGGTCCAGAACTCCAATTTTTGCAAACTTGGTATCAATGAAAAGATCAAAGAAAGCTCTACAATTTCCATGAAGGACTCGAAAACCAATTCCACCTCTAAAGTAGTCAGAATCCCAATCAAAGTTACTGTCCAATAAATGTCATCCCAAACAGTAACACAACTTCTAAAAATCATAACTTCCTATCCCATTGTCCAAAAATTCCATGCTTTATATCAATGGAAAGATCAGAACACATTCTACAACTTTCATATAGAACTTAGAAGCAAATTCTACCTCTAACTAGGTCAAATTTCCACATGATTGTGACTGCCTTGTTAAACATCACCTAAACCATATCCACAGTTCAATCACTCATAACTATCAAATCCAATGTCGAAAAATGGCACATTTTATGGCGATAGAAAGCTATCAAGAAAAGCTACACCTTTCATGTAGAACTTAGAAGCAAATTCGACCTCTAACTAGGTCAAATTTTCACATAATTGTAGCTGCCCTGTTAAACATCACCTAAACCATATCCACAGTTCAATCACTCATAACTATCAACTCCAATGTCGAAAAATGGCACATTTTATGGCGATAGAAAGCTATCAAGAGCTAAAACTTTCAAGAAGACCAATTTAGAAAAATATGCCTAAATCAATCCAGAAAAATTCTCAAAGTTTCAGATCACAAAATTCAATTCTCGAGCTACCGTTCATCCCTACACACTTTCCCACATTCATGTCAAAATTGAGGACTCTTAAGGACAAAATTGAACATCATTTTCTTCACAAGAATTATAGCTAAACACCTCTAGTTTAAGTCAAACCAAAAAACATCTCAATTGCACATTTATAGAAGAAGTTATGGCTAAATCCTTGAAACATAATCAAATACAATTTCTAGATTTTCATCCTAACTCTTCTCCTACCTCTTCCATACTATTTCCTCACTCAAACACTGCTCAATTCACTCAAAATATCAACACAACTAAGTCAATACCTCCACTTGAACCTTAACCCACAACATAACATCAACATACACTCAATCATCCTACCTTTCTAAACTCATCTAAACCTCAATTTATTCCACCTTTCACTTCTAAAACATCTCTAAATCATATTCATCATGTTCTACATCATTAATCATCAATATAGGCAAGAAATTCACACACCCATATACCCAAAACACAATTTCCATGCAATTAATTTCAAATAACATCACAAATGATTTATTTAACTACAAATCCATGATATTAGACACAATTCTTACCTAATTAAGTTTCCAATTCTTTAAATCTTCAAAACTACCACAAACTCTCTAATTCCCACTAACATACACGATCATCATCTTCTTGAGGGGGAAAGGCTTAGGTTTGAATTTTTAGTGAACAAAAGAAGAGAAAGCAAGGTGGAAGAGAGTATAAAAGATGATCAAAAGCAAGAAGAAGCAAGGAAGAGGAGAAGCTACGAAGAAGAGAAGAAGAGCACCCAAAACAAATCTCTAATTGCTTTTGAAAAACAAGCATCGTGAGAGAGTAAAATGAGCTTCAAACAATTAATTAAATGGTGGTTTAAGACATGGCTTGGCAAATGACACTTGCCACACGTCCAAATTCCATGCATTCTCTTATGTTTCTCTTATTAAACTAATCCATTCAAACCCAATTTCTATTCTAATTATCTCCCAAATTTCCAATGGCTCTAATTAATAAATCCTAAAATCATTTATCTAAATTTCCATTGCTATTGGACGGTAATTTCTACTACTGGTACACAATTATTTTGCCCCTTGGCATTTTTCCTTGTCCGAAAATTACCCCGAAATTTTAGAAAAAAAATTTCTAAAATTTTCCAAAAATTCGAAAACCTCAATGACCCTCTCCAATTCAATTTTTCATGCACATAAATCACATTTTTTATAACAATTACATTTATTAACAATTATACATGTACATTCATGAATACATGTACATTCATTTTCATGTGCAAAATTTACTATTCACATGTATATGTATGCTGTATTATGCATGAACATGTAAAGGCGTTTCTAAGCACTCATTAACCACTCCGAACTACTATTTTACCCTCCCCGTCGGTGATGGAATGTTATACCCACAATGTAAATGAGACAATATAAGAGTAATGCAAGTTAGAGAGAGAAAAAACAAAACTAGCACGAAATAATAATAATAATAATAATAATAATAATAATAATAATAATAATAATAATAATAATATATGGAACTAATAATAATCAGAAAATTAATAAATAATAAAATAGCAAGAAAATAAAACTACAATAAATAATAAATAATTTGTCAACTAAAGGAGCCTCAGTCATGCATAAAGAATACCAGTATGAAAACAAATGACACGACTGAATTGGGCAGAAAAAAACGGTTGGAACCCCACACACTAAACACACCTGTTCTCGTCAAAGTTGGAGCTCTCACGAAGAGGTTTTGAAGGTGGTAGTCTAAATGGTATGTGCCTGGTGAGAAGAGATTCGAAAGAAGGAAAAGTTTCTATTGTAAAAACACGTTATGACTAAATCTAAAAGCTTGTCTTGTAAGGAGGACGCGCAAGGCAAAAGGCCTAGGACAGTAACGGAAAACAGAAAAGACTGGGGCGAGAAGTCCAATCCGTATTAAAACACGCAGGGGAAGGAGTGGGCGGTGCAGTGTTGGTGGTATCCCTAAGCATAGATTTAGCAAATTTTCGATGTCAGAAAAGCGTTTTTTGGTAGAGGGTTAATAAATGTCTCGCTTCCGAAATACACATGCCCTCTCCTCTCCCTCTCCCTCTCCATCTATAACGATAACCTATATTATAAAGATTTTTTTCTAGATAGCATAACATATAAGTGTTAATTAAGTAACTTAAAAAACTGTACTTTTAAAAGATGTAGTGTCTCATTTTCACAGGCAACTATTACCGTTTTCATTAACTGGAAACTTTTTAAGACAATGACATAATTTTCAAGATAGAACCTCTTTTTTGTAATTTTCCATAGCAAAAAGGGAAAGTTCATAGGCCATCAACTTTTTGCCCATAAAACAGTTTGATAATGATTTTAAGTTTTAATCACCCTTTCCTTCCTTTTCCTCACCATTCCTTTTTTTTAATTATTTAGTTACCCTTCTTTTCCATTTGATTAGGAGCTTTGTTGAAATTTTTGTCATCACCTGAATAAAAGACCTAACCTAAAGCTTTATGCCTTTTTTCTGGTCAAAATTACATTTTGAAACTCAACATTTATAACATTTATAATAGCATACTGCTTGAATCATAACGATTTGAAGCATTCAAATTAAACCATAAAATTTTCAAAATGTTTAGAACATACCTTAAATGAATGAAAAATTTAACGGAGTTAACTCCCTATCAATTAAATGTCATCTATTCAAAAGCACGAGATCTAGTGTTCCTCTGGTGTTCCCCGTGGCTCTCAGACTAAAGGTAGCCCGAGTGGTATTAGAGCCATAATTGTTATTGACTGTGATAATAATATTCTTGATGAGAGTGAGTAAGGAGTCTTTCATAACCATGAGTGAAAACTCTCTATCCAGTGACTCTGTTTATTTTTCTTTTATCATTTCTATTGCCAATCTCCCTTCTAGTGTGAAATGTACCTTATCTAATTGTATAAAACACCTTGAAGAAATAACCCATCTTCTTGAAGAAAGTCGTGTTTTAGATACTTCTTTACCTTTGCTTAATCCCACAATATATATTCTCGTGACCGTTCTTGGACAAGAAGCATAAAAACTATTCTTTCCACACATCATCCGAAAGTAAAAAACATCATTCAAAGTTATAAATTGAAACAATTTGGTCTAAAAGCTACAACCGTAGAGCAATATGTGAAGCTCTAGATTCCTAAGGAGCTCATCTCTCTTTAGAGAGAGCAGAACCATACACAACTTCATATTGAAGTTATTCATCTTGTTCTTACTCTTCATGGAAGAAAGGGAATACCTTCTACAACTAGGATATCTTTTCTAGACACTGCCTACACTATGTAGCAAAGCACCTTAATTTGTACTCTGTTGACAACCCTCAATAATGGAAGTGTCATCCTCAATATTGCCCTTGATTTCAATATCAGGTTAGATGATCCCACTTTGTCTGAATGACTCTAAGTTCAAATCCAAATCGATGGAGCAAAGTAAGATCCTACAACCATTATAGCCATGTTATACCACCAGATGATCTATCGTTTGCAGAATCATGTTATAGATATGAATTTTCCCAATTCCACTTCAAATTCCTTGTATATGGTAGTATACAGAGCTCATGATCAGACTACCATCATCCAAATTCTAAAGTAGTTACCACTGATGGAGCTTGAAAAGCTAATTTCGATTGAATGGATCACTAACTACCATAAAATGTTTCATACTCACCATAAGCATTCCTTCCACATCACAACTCCTCTAATTCTTAAAACCCTTCGAGATGGCTCAGACATATCAATTTACACCAAGCCTACAGAAGATCAACTTGGACCCTTAACAACCTCTGGTCTTATTATGATGATTTAACCAGTGTTCTCACATAAAGAAGGCAAAGATGGATCTTCGATCCATTATTTCAAATCAGATGGAGAATCTATATATGTTAGCCATCATCGTAGACATTTTGTCTAGGATATAGATCCCTCCATGTGTGAACTAGCTTATGAAGTATGTCTGAACCCTGATTCAGACAACGATGATGATGAACTTTATAATCAACGACGAAGAAGAAGAAGAACAAAGAAATGAGATCTATAATTGTTAACCTGCTCAACAATTCCACTACCAACATGAGGATCATGATGATGATTCTGAACCTTAGATTAAGAATCCAAGATCAAGACCCAGAAGTATTCGAGCATTACTCAAAACTATTGACTCTGGATGGAACACAAAAGAGTCAATCTCTAATAGACCTCAGTTAGTTATTCCATCTCCTACACCCTCTCCGATTCCGTGTATGATGATTAATCCCTACGAGGAAGATTGTGCTCCCTTGGAGAGACGTATAAATGATCAACAAAGGGTAATCTCTAACCTATACGTTCGTGCCTCTGGCGTGAGTGCTCATGGAACCACACTTTCAAATTCTGTTGATGAAACTCTCAACTGGAAAACTAATAATGCTTTAGTTCAAAACAAAGTCCTTAAAAAAATTGATTCTAAACTTGATGGCTTAACTTAACACACCCAAGTTACTCACCAGTGACTAGATGACATCTCTGCTGAAGTTCGAAGCTTATATAAATCTTACAAAGCTTAGCTGACCCAACTATATGCAAATCTTCGCCAATACATCGTTACTCAGTATTTTGTCCCTGACTTCACCATTAATGATCAACAAATGAGAAAGGTGAAAGATATCCTTCAAAGAATGGAAGCTCATATGCAAAAGGAATATTCCAAGACTATTTATGGAGCTTATCCTACATCTTTTCCTATAATCCACTCCATTTATTCTCCACCAACATACGCCGAAGCAGCTGACTATGAAAATGTATTCAAAAGGAACTATCATTTGATCAAGCAACATATCCATCCTCAAGCAGCTAAACCCACATCTACCAAATCCAAACCTTAAAAGCCAAAATCTGGTCGGTCTTTTAAACCTTCACCTTCATATATTAAACCTGTTGATCTATGGAATAAGCCTTCGCAATTCAAAACTCAACCTTCTTCACCATCTAAGCCACAACCTTCCCCATAAACTGGAAAAGACAAAGCTCCTCAAACAGGGTTCATAGCAACTCTTACACCAACATCTGTTCTTGTTATATCTGATGAAGAATGCCCCTATGAGCATTTTGATATTTGTGAACAAGCCTTTGATGAACAATCTTCCAAACTATTTGAACCATCTTCTGATGAGTCTGAGCAATTAGATGATCTATCTAATCTAGCTTAGACTGTGATAACCATGCCTGAACCTACTGAAGTTGAGCCAGAAATCAGTGAAACTGAGTCCACAGGAGCTGAACCCTTCAAAACTTCACCACCACCAGCACCATCTCCCCAACCAAACCTACTTTAAGTCCCTGGTTTACATTCGATGATCTTCCTCCTAAAAAATGGAGAGAGCTTCTCCATAAATTTGATGCATGGATAATCCTTTAAGGGATATTTTGTCTGAGTTTACTTCTCGTTTTACCGATACATTACGAGAATGGTGGCAAAATCTTGATGATTATCGTAGACTTCAGTAAATACAAGTCATATCTGCTGGCTTACTTCTTGGTGTAATTCACAAAGATTTCATTGGTGACTTTCAGTTCATTGACAAACAAATCAGACAAAAGTATTTTAAGATGAAGTGTTGTTCTCTGGATAAAAGAGATCTACATAAACATTTTTAACATATGACGGAACGTTATTATCTTTTTAATGGATTCAACAATGTTAATCTCCATTATACTTTTATTTTCTCTCTTCCAGAAGAATTACAACCTGAGTTATAAATGACCATTATTGCACTTGAAAGAGATAAGAAAGATATATCTCTTGGAGAAATCTATCAGCTCGTCTTAGCTTCTCTTAACAATCTATGTGATCAACAAATGTTTTTCAAAAATATGATTAAAGGTGGTCCTCTATTAAAAAAGGCATGCAAAAAGCCTGATTTGACTATTAAGTGTAAGGAGAAAAAAGACTATGAATGTCATATGAAAAAGAAACATCATCACTAGAAGTTCTCCTATAAGAAATTCCATAAATCCTACATATCTCCTAAGGAAGGCTATAAGCCCTTTAAGAAAAAGAAACAATGACGATTTGTCAAATTCTTTAAAAGAAGACATCCTTAAGCCAAAAAGGCAGATCATTGTTTTCTCTATGGAAAGTCAGAACATTTTGCTCGTTAATGTCCTAATAAGACACAAAGGGATATCAAACTCCTGGATTCCATTGAAGCTATCATTCCCATTTATGATAATGGGAATATTGAAGATCTTATTGAAGAACAATCCAATGAAGATGAAGAAACAAAGTTTGTTGTTCCTTTTGATTCCTATGATGAGGGTAGTAACTCATCTGCTATCTTTAGTTTTAATGATAAATGCTATATATGTTACAACAACAACAGCTATGTTTCAAGCTTGATCCCAAACCTATTCCTCGTCCCTATGTTCAAATCCAGTTACTGTTCCAAGACAAATATGATAAACCCATTAAAACTATTGGGTACATCGATACTAGATCCTGTAGAAGCATTATAAAGCTCAACATATTACCTTATGATTCATGGAGTCCCCATCATGAATATTTTACTGCCACTGACAGTAATTCCTTCAAGATTGGGCTTATTAGTAAAAGGAAAATAGGGATTCGTTTCTTCCCTAATTGTGTGGCATGGATCAAGGTTCTTGGCAATAATCTACCTGGCTAGATATTCTTATTAGAGTGGATGTCTATTGTAAGGCATCTCCATTATAGATTTTATCCACAGGAATCAGATGTCATGTCAACTTTAGTTCTTACACAGATCTCATAAATGTGTTTGAGCTTACTCATGTTCCACCACTATATGAAGCCTTGAGAGATCAGTTTTTTGGAATATTGCCTTGAGAATCATACACAATTCTCTTATTCCAATCCTTTAAGGAAGAATCCTCATTTCTTCATTCGTCTTCCTTTCAAGAAGAACGAAGAAATCAATCCTACTAAGGCTACTCATCTGGATATGAACCCTAATGATTTGAAATTTACACAGGAAGAATGTGCTATCCTTCTTCAATAAGGACTAATTGAGCCCACTAAATCCGATTGGGCTTATCAGGTTTTTTATGTCAACAAAAGGTCTTAACAGAAATGAGGGAAAAAATGGTTAGTCGTTAACTATAAACCTCTCAATACTTTCCTACAAGATGATAAGTTCCCTTTGTCGAAGATTAGTACTCAAGTACTATTTTTCAAGGAAGCTACCATCTTCTTCAAGTTTAACTTAAAAGCTAGATTTTGACAACTTGTAATTGACCCTCCGAAAAGATACTAGACAATTTTTTGTATTCCAAATGTTTAATATCAGTGGATTGTTATTCTATTTGGACTCAAGATTGCCCCCTCACTATTTCAACGAGCCATGAAAAAGATTTATGAGCCCATTCTCTACAGTTCTTTGGTTTACATTGATGACATATTGTTATACTCTAAGGCATATGAAGAACATCAGGTCCTACTCCTATCTTTCTTGAATCTCACAAAGCAACATGAAATTATGCTCTTAGCAAAAAAGAACCATATTGGGACAGCCCTAATAGAATTTTTGGGTATGCATTTCCACAATGGTTATTATCAACCTAGTACACATATCGCCAGTGAATTACTAGGAGTGAATTATTGAACTTTCCTAATGACAATCTCACTACTAAACAAATACAACAATTACTTGGAATTGTCAATTGTATTAGAGATTTCATACCCAATTTGGTTAATTATACATTATCTTTATCAATGTTGTTGAAAAAGAATCCACCACTATGGAGTAAAGAGCAAACTAAAGTCATACAACACTTAAAGCATGCATGTCAGAATCCACCAGCTTTAAAGATTCCTAATAAAGACCAATGCATCCTACAGACAGACACTAGTGACCACTATTGGGATGCTATTCTTGTTGAAGAAATTGATGGAAATGTCACTACTATGGTCACGCTAGTTGACAGTTTAAAAAATTTGAAAAGCATTACTACGTAAGCTATAAAGAGATTTTGGCGGTGAAAAAGGGAATTGAAAAGTTTAATTTCTACCTCAGCCCATATCATTTTGTCATCGAAATGGACAACACTACTTTTCCCAAAATTCTTGAGCCTAAAAAGAAAACACTACCAAACAACCAACTACTTCGATGACAAGAATGGTTTTCATATTATAAATTCACCATCCGCCATATCAAAGGGCACCACAACATCTTGGTAGATTTCCTCTCTTGACCTAAAACACTAGTTTAGTTATTCTCTCCTCTTCTCTCTACCAAAATCCCTCTCCTCCTGTTGGGCCCCGATTCCTTTTCTTTGGAAAATAAATTATTTAATGTTATTGTGAGGTTAGTTTGATATTTTTAATTATGGTGGAAATAAATGGAGGATTAAATTTAATTAATTAGAGTTCGTGTGGATTTTAGAAATTTAAATGCAGGGATTTTAGTGAAGATAAAGTATTACTTGTGATACATTGTTAGTATTAAAAAGAAGTATATGAATTGAAGTTCTTATGAATTTAGGTTATTGAGATTAAATGGGGGATTAGATTTAATTAGAGCTTGTATGGATTTTAGAAATTAAATGAATAAGGAGGTTTAAGGATAA
>JAOSBM010162332.1:0-11156 GCA_027568955.1 Erythroxylum tenue | reverse complement strand
ATAACGAAGGAGACCGGAAACCAAGATTTATTTCTATTGATTGTTAAATTCTCATTATTTTGTTTTTAGTTATTTTTTTTCAATTTCAATTTGCAATTAAATTCTGTTTAATTCACAATCACAAAACCCCCTTGTTTTTATTGCGTAACTACTAACGTCTGAATTTCTCGTGGGAACGATCCTAAAGTTGAAAAAATAACTAATTTATGAGTTCCTTGGTTCCTTGGTGATTGTGTTGCAGGAAGTTGGTTTTTTTTATATTTGGTTGCAAGCTACAGCAATCACCAAGGAGCATGTTGAGGATGCAAATATCATAAAGTTGGAGGGTAATATTTCATCATGATGCATGCCAAACATACCAAAAATTAAAACCTAACTCTACACAACTAAATTTGTAGCAGTGGTGAGAAAGGAACGTATCTATAGAGAGTTTATGACTAACTTTTATAGTAAATTAATAATATAATGGGATGGGGTCGTTTGGATTAATTTGATTAATGCAATTAAATAATATTAGACTACAAAAAAATTAAATTAAATGTATCAAATTTGTAAAAGAGTGGTCAACAGATTTAAGCTCAGTTCTCAGTTCAATCTCAACCTTTACACGAATATGTATAATCAAATGTAATATTTGTTTTATCCCTCTCCTTGAAATTATTAATTATGAATTAACAAAAAACTTTGTTAATCCTAATTTTCTCTTAGATTATAACTAATTAAGATAAGCTCTTTAATTAGATCTAACTATTGAACAATCTAGAACAAATTATCTAGATTTAGTTTGAAAGCATCATTCAAAATTAGGAAAACAAGTTAATCTAAGCAATAATCACACATGCTCAAATTATTTAACTTATGATGTGTTATTCTTAATGATGCATGATCATTAGTTTACCATAAATGAATCAAATTAAAAATAAATACGAATTATAATCAAAATTCTAGTAATAAATCTATACATGAATGACCTAGCAGCGCTATCTAAATTGTTCATATATAAATCATAAAATTTATACACAAAATAGCACATTCAATTTAAAAACAGAAAGGAATAATATTATTTGGACTAATTAATTCACAAACATAGCATTAGACCTCGATGTCTCCTTTGAACTAAAAGAAAGAGGATTAGTTTTTCATAGCTCTTCAAAATAAGCGCTAAAAGAGAAGAATATGCATCTTTTGATGTCTCTCCTTTATCCTCTTTATTATCCTCTTTAGTTTCCTTTTATACTTCATAATTAGGGTTTTTAGTGTATACATGGTCAGCCACACAACTGTGTAGATGACTTTGTACCTTAATCTTACATTACTTTTTTGAAAATTGCAAACATAGACGATTCCAGAGAGTCATAAGGGTAATATACATAGTCATGTAAGTTACTTGCATAGGTACGTATGTTTCTACATAGGCGAAATAATGTCTTTGAGGTCATACTCGTTTATGATAACTTACATAATTCCTCACACGATTTTGTAGGTCACATACATGGGCATGTACTTCTTCACATAAGCATGTAGCTCCAAAATGACTCTAATTCTTTCGTTATATATCCTTTGTTCCCTTAAGGTTCATAAATTGTCATGCACTACTAGTGGATTGATACAATTAACTACATTTTGGAAATTAGGCGAATCATGAGTTCTGAATGCTTAGTATATGTTGAACTTGGTAGGGCAGCAAAATGTTTGTTTAATGGGATTCACTTATTGACATTGTATTTTGGAGCAATAAATGGATATTGTGTATAGTCTACACCATGAAATCAAGTTGTGATCCTTATCATTTGTAATTTAATAAGTCTAGAAGCTCGATACAAGACCAATTTGATATTTTTTGTATTATCATAGGTTATATGAACTTAGATTTATAGTTTGAGAAATTGCTTAACTCTAATAACTATTCAATGTTATCACTACGAACATGAAGCTAGCATTAAATATTAATTTATGCTTAAGTAAGAGAGTAAGAATAGAGTATAAAAAGAGCAAATGTATTAATAAATGATGATGTTTGCACTTGGTTTTATGAACTTGAAATGGCAAAGCAAATATTGGAACTGGCGTACTAGCAACTTTGAACTTAGGAACCATCACGAGCCATGGCCAAGGTCATTTCGCAAATGCTAAAGGTAATGGGGAGGAGAAAGAGAATAGATGGATGAAGAGTCTATTAGGGTTATTATTTTTTTTCCAAATTTATTAAATTATAAAATAATTACATGAAAAAAAATTTAACACGTGGCAAAACCATTAACCTGACATGGCATATAAACTTTAAAATGAGGCACTAAAATACTCACACTTTTAGTTTGTCATGTTAGTGATGTTAATGGAGAAGTTAATGTCAAGATATTTTTGCAACAAATTGAAAGTTTGAACATTTTAATACCTCATTTTTAAGTTTAGGCTAGTATTGCAGAATTAAGTAAAGTCTATGATTTCTTTTACAATTAACCCTTTCATAAACCCTAAATCACCAAATTAATTTGAGGTTAATTGTTTTAGGGTCTATGTTAGTCACTAACGTGGCTCACGTGGACCTCTTAAAATTTTAGAAAAAAATAACATCTTCATGTAAAAATAATAATAATAATAATAATAATAATAATAATAATAAAGACATTTTGATCTTTTGTTGCTTATTCCTTTCCTATTCCAAGTTTAAATTTTTAAACCAAACACCGGAATAGAAATTCTCATTCTATTTTATTCCGTAAACCAAACAAAATAATACACATTCCTCATCTTTTTTATTCTTAGGAATAACTATTCTATTCTCTGTCTATTCTATTCCGTGAACCAAATAGACCGTAATTGTTTCGCCAATTAGAAGACTATTGTAAACATTTTTTTAACATGTCAAGGTCTTTTTTCTATGTAAGGAAACGTTAAGATCTAACATGAACTTTATATTTAATATTAAAAGGCAAAATGTACCTTCAACCTAAGTTAAACCTCTTTTTCTCATACACATTATGTTTTTACCCTGTCTATTTTAACAGGTGCCACACCCTTTCTTTAACTCTTGGTTACTTTTGGTAGTTCACTCCAAATCTAGACAGAGTCCCATCCTACCTAATTAGTTTACTTCTTTTTCTATTCTTCCAAATTTTTTTCTTCATTTTTGCTTTTTATCCTAAAATTTTTACAAAAATATATATTGAATTTTAATATTTTTAGAACGTCTAAAATGAACACTAAAATTTGTAAAAAGTTCAAAATGAATACTGAGTGGACGAAAATTTGGATGGAGTTTAATTTTGTATTCATTATATGTCACATCAATATTAGTGTAGTATGAATTTTATACTTTTTATTGATAATATGGGTCCCACACAACCAATATGCCCATCTACTTTTAAAAAATAATTTAAAATGTTTTATTATATTTTCTAATATATAATTAAAGTTAATAAGCATTAGTTAACCAAAATAATATTAATTAATCACAATAATCTTAAATTTAATTAAAAATCCAACCCTAATTCCTCACATCAAAACCTTAAACCTAAATCTAGAAACAAAATTGAAGCTTTTGGTGATTTCTCCGTCGTCTGTGTTTGTACGGGGCTTCTCTACAACCTTGTCCCACATTATTTGGAGGCACAGGCACAAGGAAGCTTATTTGGATTCTATTTCTACTTCTACGTTCACTCGTAAAATCAACTTTTCTTACTTAAAATTCATGATTTATTATTTTAATAAATCATGAAAATAATAAATCATGAATTTTAAGTAAGGAAAAGTTGATTTTACGAATTAATGAATAATTATATTTTAATTATAATTAATTAATAATATTTTAATTAATTATAATGTAATTAATTAATATTATTATTATTTTAATTAATTATATATATTTTTAAAGTCACTATTAAAAAATGAGTTTCATTCTTCTACTAAATGAAGGGTATGAAGGATTCCGAAACAAAGAAAAGTTTACATAAAAAAGAAAAATTATAGAGTATAATGGAAGGAAGGAAATTTGCATTAATAAGAACTTCTGAGAAGTGATATGTTTCTTCCAGTTTACAAGACTTATTTATAGCACAAATCTAACTAACTTTTCACCAAATTCTCCACTACTGATTTCACTCACTAAAAGAATCGTAACAAATTGTGAACAAGTCTCACGGAAGATTTGCTAACTTATTGACTCTGTAAATAAACTAAATAAAATAAATTTCATTTGCAGTAAGTTGCACTAATTTTGACACTCCCCTTTAGTGCAAGCTTACTGTCAACAATTCCCACAGCAACTCGAAATGACAAAAACTTAGGCTTCACCAAAGCTTTTGTGAAAATATCATCAACTTGAGCACTAGTACGAACATCTGTTAGCTCAATTTCTTCACTCAAGACCTTCTCACGAATAAAATGATGACGAACTTTAATATGCTTTGTTCGTGCGTGAAATACTGGATTTGAAGCTAATTTTACTGCACTCTCATTGTCACATTTAATTTGCACAGCATAATCAATTTGTTGTAACATATCTCCAACCATCCTTTTCAACCAAACACATTCTGATGCAGCTATAGTTGCTACCACATATTCTGCTTCAGTGCTAGATAGAGCCACAACATCTTGCTTCTTGCTACTCCAAGAGATCATTGCTGAACCAATGTTAAAACAATAGCCTGAAGGTTGAGTGACGATCATTTGCATCCCCTGCCCAATCTGCGGCAATAAATTCATTTAATAAAAAATTTTCACATCTCTTGTACCAAAGCCCATGATTAAAAGACCCTTTTATATAACGCAATATTCTTTTTGCAGCATCTAAATGAGCAGTACTTGGATTCTGCATAAATTGAGAAACAACAGACACAGAGTATGAAATTTCTAGTCTTATGATGGTTAAGTAAATTAGACACCCAACAAGTTGCCGAAATTTCTTAGCTTCTTTCAATGGCTTCCCTTCATCTTTTTGTAACTTAAGATTGGGCTCCATTGGAGTAGCCATTTCCTTCGACTCCCCCATGCTAAAATGCTCCAAGAGATTCTTTGCATATCCTTTTTTAGGAATAAAATAACCCAAATCTAATTTTTCCACTTCTAAACTAAGAAAACATCTAACTTCTCCCAGATTTTTCATCTCAAAACGAATAGACAAGTCATTTCTCAAGTTAGAAATTTCTGACTCATTATCTCCACTTATAATTATATCATCAATGTATAATAATGCTAGGAGATGTACATTTGATTTTAATTTTATGAATAAACTAGAATCTGAATCAAAAACTTTAAAACCACAAAAGATGAGGTATTGAGAAATTTTATCATACCACGCTCTTGGCGCTTGCTTTAAGCCATAGAGCGCTTTCTTCAAGTGGCACACATAATTGGGAAATTGTTTAGAGACAAAACCAAGTGGCTGCTCCATAAACACTTCACGATCCAAATCACCGTAAAGAAATGCATTCTTTACATCAAGCTACCACAATTTCCAACCTTTAAATGCAGCAAGAGAAATAAGTGCCCTCACCGTTACCATCTTTGCTACCGGGCTGGATGTCTCCTCATAATCCAACCCATAATTTTAAGAGAATCCATGAGCAATTAAACAAGCTTTAAACTTGTCAACAGTGCCATCTAATTTTTTCTTTAAGCGAAAAACCCATTTGCAAGTGACTGGCTCACATTTTTCTGGTTTAGGAACCAGCTCCCAAGTCTTTTTTTTATGTAAAGCCTCAATCTCTTCTTGCATAGCTTTTTGCCAATTTAGGCAGCTTTTGCTTCTTCATAACTTGTTGGTTCTTTTGAAGTTAAAGCACCTGTAAAGAAACATGAAGTAATTGAACAATTGTTAACTTCAAAATCTTTGAGAAAATTTGGTTGTCTTTTCTCCCTCGTTGATCTTCTTATCACCTCTTGTCCACTATCATCTTCTTCAGTAACATTTTGAGCTGGAGATTCAAACTCTATTTCTTCATTAAAAGGTGCCTGTATAACTGCTTCAGGAAATAGTAGCTCCAAACCAACTTGATTATATTCAGAAATAATCTTTTGAGCAGAAAATAAAGTTAACACCTCATCGAACACCACATCTCTAGAAGTTGTAAATTTCTTTGTTTGTGGGTCCATGCACCTCCAACCTTTCCTACAAGAGTCATAACCAACAAACACACATTTTCTTGCTTTCGGTTCAAGTTTGGTTCTGTTAGATTTGGGAACATGGACATAACAAATGGAACCAAATACCCGAAAGTAATTTACATTTGGCTTCTCACCGTATACAATCTCAAAGGATGATTTTTGTGTACCTAGCCAAGAAGGCAGCCTATTAGTCACATGACATGAACTTTGAATGGCTTCTGCCCATAGCTCCCGAGGAAGGTTCTTGTCATGCAACCATAAAAGACAAATTGAAGTAAGAAAGCCAAGTTTCCTTTCCAAAACTCCATTATGCTGAGGAGTGTCCGGATAAGTCATTTGATGAAGAATACCATTGTCATGGCAATATTGAAAGAAATCATCTGACATGAATTCTCCACCATTGTCACTTCGAAGACATTTTATTTTCTTCCCGAATTCTTTTTCAATAACCTCTTTGAACTCTATAAACTTAGATAGAGCTTCACTTTTCTCTTTCAAAAATTTCACCCAAGTGAACCTTGAGTGATCATCCACCAACACCATTACATAACGATGTCTGCCATAACTTGAAGTTCTTGTTGGTCCCATCAGGTCTGTATAGCTCAAACAACGAGGATTTCTGATTTGATGTCCTTTTGAAAGGAAGGTGATGAGATTTGCCATATTGGCAACCTTGACAAATAACATCTTCACGGACATTCATGAGAGTTGGCAAACCATCTACTAACCTCTTTGAAGAAATTTTCTGCAGCAATGATAGCCAACATGGCCCAACCGAGCGTGCCAAATTACAGCATTGTCAGTTTGGCTTGTTTTCTTCACTTAAGCTTCTCTTGTTGACATGACAAACAAACGCCCTTTCTTCTCTCCAGTAAAAATAACATCAGCTAATATTTCTTTTACATTATCAAGAATTTTTACATCTTTTGGTTCAAATAAGACATACTTTCCAGACTCAGTTATTTGAGGAACAAAAACTAAATTTTTAGTCAAACCTGGCACGTGATAAACATCCTCCAGCTTTACACCTTTCGTTCCATCAACATCAATTATCACAGCACCTTCGTTTGCTACTGGATGGGTTGAGTTATCGGCAGTAACAATAACTCGATCTCTATGATGTTCATGCATCTCTGAGAACAAGGTGTCATTCCCACTAACATGGTTAGAGCAACCAAAATCTACGATCCACTCTTCCTTCTGTTTATTGACATAATTAACAAAAGATTGAGTTGGCTTTTGTTCAATAGCCTCAACAGAAAAACAATGCTCCCATTTAAGTTGATCATCTTCTTCACTTGTGGATGCAGCATTGGCTTTGACAAGCTTCACTCTACAATTTTTTCTAATATGCCCAAGCTTTCCACATCTGTGGCATGTGACAGATTTCTTTTCATGTGAATTTACACCTTTTTCTTCATTGGATTCACCTTTTTCTGCATGTTCTTCTTTGTTATTTTTTGTTCCCAGATGATTTTTTCTTATTTGGCTTCCCTTTTGAAAAGAGAACAGCATCTGACTCAAAATTCTTTGCCATTTGCTTTGCAAGAGCTTCTTGATTAGAGAGAAAATTCTCTAATTCTTCAACAGAAGGTTGTTGTGACCATCCTTGAATAGAAGTAATAAAGGCCCCACACTCCTTCTTCAAGCCATGAATAAGAAAGCGACGTAGACGAGATTCATTAATTTTCTCATCCACATTTATTTCTGAAATTTTAGCACAAATATTTTTAACTCGAAAAAAATATTCCAAAATTGACATACCTCCCTGATTTAACATTGCCAATTCATTTTCCAAGAGTTACAACCTTGCTGTATTCTTTTTGGTAAACAACTTTTCAAGTTTTTCCCAAACTTCTCTTAGAGAACTTACATTACTCTTTGCTGATTGACGTTCCCAAAGCATAGAGAGCCTTCCCACACTTGATCTTCCACTTTCATCGTAATTCGGCATTCTCAGGAGCTTCTGCAGGAATTTTAGTATCAGCACCAACCACTAATTCCCATAGATCCTATCCTTGAAGTTATGCCTCCATACACATTCTCCAGTACTTATAATTGCTGCCTGCAAGTTTCTCCATCCCATACTGTGTATTTCCATTGTTTTCCATCTCCATAATTGCAAACAACAAAACTTTTCTTTCTCTTCTCAAACTAAGTTGAATGACCAGGCTCTGATACCATGAAACAAAGAAAAATTTACAAAAAAAAAGAAAAATTACAGAGTATAATGGAAGGAAGGAAATTTGCATTAATAAGAACTTCTGAGAAGTGATATGTTTCCTCCAGTTTACAAGACTTATTTATAGCACAAATCTAACTAACTTTCCACAAAATTCTCCACTACTGATTTCACTCACTAAAAGAATCGTAACAAACTGTGAACAAGTCTCACGGAAGATTTGCTAACTTATTGACTCAGTAAATAAACTAAATAAAATAAATTTCATGTGCAGTAACCTGCACTAATTTTGACAGATTCCTCAAAAGTGGTATATCAAACTATTGCCCCTATAATGATAATCAACAATTAACGACTTACTTTTTATTCTAAACTCATCAATCAAGCACCCCCTTAATAAAATGTAAGATCAAAGAAATTTAGTTGTAGGGTGATTCAATATAAAAAGTGTTGGCCTTATTATTTGTAAGAGTTAGATATATGTTCTTTAATTTTTTTAGGGAAGAACATAAAAAGAAAAGGTTTAATTGTGAGAAGGAGGAAAAGATTGACTAAATCTTGGGTTTTTATTTTTTTTTTCAATTGAGGTTTGAATTAATTATAAGTTAATTATATGAGTAGAGTGATATATTGTCTATTTTGTCATGTAAGCTTCTTTATTAATTTTTACGACCAAAGTAAGAAAAAGAGTTATTTAAAAAATTAAAAACTAAAAATATTTTTCAAATTAAAAATCTTTAAATTTAGTTTACATTTTTTATACTATTCTTCTTTAAGATGAAAAAAAGGAAGGATGATGTGCTAAAGTTAAAAAGATTCAAATAGGCATGTCAATAGGCCGAGTTGGGTCTGACTCCGGGCCCTCCACCCAGCCCATGGTCCGAGGGGCCAAGCTGAGTCGGCCACAGGCTGTTATATATATTTTTAAGAAAAATGTCAAAAATGATGTCGTTTTTGACAAAACGATGTCTTTTTTTAAGGAATGGTCTGGCCACCGATTGGCCCGGCTCGGTCCGTGACCCGCTAAATCTTGGCTTGTGGTCTGTTCGTGGCTGGTTCAATCCGAGCCAAAATCGAATCAGGCTGATTTTGACATCCTATTCAACAATATTATTTCTACTAGAAATAAAGAAATGGATCTAAATTTAAGAATTCACTATAAGCAAAACAAAAGTGTATTATGTTATTATTAATAATGGTAATTTTAATGTTAAATTATATTTTTAATAAACTAAAAAATGATATATACTTAGTTGGTATATTTTTTTTACTTTAACCAGCATTATAAAATTTAATAAAATATAAAATATAATTTATTTTGTAAATGGAACTCCATAACCCTTTATTGCTTAATTATACTATGCCATCGCATATCAAAATTAAAAAATATAATAAAATATATATGATTTTCAATAATACAGGTAAAGTTCTCGTGTAATCTATGCTGCGACATGCATGGGTAGGAGCAGTATTACGAGTGCTGTATCATACCAACTGAAAAATAATATCGTACCCACATATTTCATACCAACTTCAAGTAATTGAAGTTACTGGCTGGTATTGTACGAAAATATCAATTATTTATTGAATTTAATTACAAAATTTCTAATACTTGAAGGATTAAATTGAAAATTTAAAAAATTTAGTCCTAAACTTACCTGATCTCCTCCCTATCAATTATATAAAATTTTTTGTGCCTATTATAATATTTTAATTATGTGAATTTAATTTTATTCATATATAAATATATGAATAAAATTTAATAAAATAAGATAAAATTTGATTTACGACGCATTACCCTATTTGTGCCTCTCAAGCAATTAGTCTTAGCCACGCTCTATCTTTGCTTCTCATTTTCCAACTCTCTCGTACGAACCAACCGTCCCCTAAGTCTATTATCTTTTGCTAGTTGTAGTCGGCTCGGGAACCAATTCTTCTATTCCTTTTGTCCAACACTGGCCCTATGCCATCCATGCTAAGCCACAAATTTCAATAGGTCCAACAAAATTTGTGGTCAGATAGTAATAGAACAGGGTTGGTCTTGGATAAAAGGAATAGACGATTTCACTGCGTTCACTCACTGCTCATTTTCCCACCACCACTCATTCGTTGCACCATCGTTGTAGAGGTGTAAACATGTTGCACCACATGTAGATTCGTCGCACACTCGTAGACCTGTCACCTATATTGCACACCCACAATGCACCAAATATAGCCTCGTCAATCGTTACACACCAACACCAGACGTAGACCCGACTCGCAGTCTCATAAGAGTCAAGTTCAAGGTTGTGCCGTTACAAAATAAAGACAATCCAGTAGCCTTAAAAAGACACAGGAGTACATGACAACAGTCAGGAGAGTCAGGGGCCAAGTCAAGGTTGCACAAAAATTGCAAAAAAAAAAATTTGGACTTGTGGATTCAATTGAGCATTTCAAATATAATTATGGATATTGAATTATGTTGAATACTAAATTATGTATTTGTGTTGTGCTAAAACTTGACTTTGAGTTGGGCAACTTTGTACGGGTTGTCTGCTGGTTCCTGTGGCAATGGAGGAATCGTCAGCTTTTTGAAGAGGGCTTTACTTGGCCCACTGATAGCTACCGCTTAGTCCTCGATTATGCTACCTGGATTATCCGGGCCCATGCTTTTGAACGGCAGGTGTTTGCTGCCCCTGGACGTCCAGCAGGCACTACAAAAAGAATATAGTTTCTGCGACGTCTGAGTGGTGAGACGTCGCAGAAAACTGTGACCTTTCTTGACGTTTAAAAAACGTCAGGAAATGTGAGAACTTTTGGCGACGTGGAGTTCAGACGACGCGGAATGTAGGAACTAATTGAGACGTTTTATTATTGAAACGTGGCCAAA
>JAOSBM010162267.1:0-11160 GCA_027568955.1 Erythroxylum tenue | reverse complement strand
AAAACACTGTGATTTTTATATTGATGTTTTATTATGATGCCATGTGAAGTGTTTGTAGTGATTGTTCGTAGCTCACCCTTATCGTAGGATATGTACAGGGATGACCTGCGGGCATCCCGGTGTGTACCCTACGGTAAGGGGGTGCTACAGGCAATGCATGGTACTCAATTTCAAGCATCTCAATAATTTTACCATAGTAATCTATCAATTCTCCTTGTATGCAAACTCGACTATTTACTGTTGTTATGATGTGACCATGATATGCTGTATGAAATTTGTGTCCATTAACCAAATACACTGGATGTGATTTAACAATTCACAAAGGTCCTTTCGCAAGATCACATATGAAGTTGTTCTCTATTGGATTTCTGAGGCCTACAAAAAAGTATATTAAATAGTGTAATGACATTTGAACACCTTGATATGATAATTCAACCATTTCAATAATTGTAAGTGAAAACTTACATATTTCTCGAACTTTCGAGGAAAGTGTCTTTCATTTGCTTTATTGATATCATGCTATGTTTTTTTGGGCATTAGCTCGCATAACCATTGTTTGTATAATCTAAAGGCATTATTATATATTTTAGTTATGAACAATACTAACTTCGATATTTTAGTTGTGAACAATACTAACTTTGAAAACCCAAAAAATCAATTTGAAAGTCAACTTTAACTTACTGCATAAAAGGCTCAACCTCTTGACAGTTCAATAAAAATGTAACTATAGGCAGTCTCTATTTCTTCCTCTATTAGCATTCTTCTTGTTGATCGTTCATATGTTCATCTATGATATGTGAAAATGGATAAGTTACCATCATCATCACCTATTCCTCCCTCATCTTCATTACGAGGAACTTTTCTTTCTCTTCTGTGCATATACAGCTCAAAATAATGTGAACAAAATATACTTGCTTCCTCCACTATATAAGCATTACATATCGAACCTTCAACTCTAGCCTTGTTTTTGACATTTTTCATCAAGTGATGCAAATACCTACATTAGCAAATAGGGTTATTACAATTTTGTTATTAAAACATTGATTGGGTTTTTATTGTGTGTAAGTTTTAATTAATAACCTCCAATTGTCCGCAAGCATATGATTCGTTAGGGTAGTACTAAAGGTGTTGATCTCACGAGGAGGGAGTTACTCTAATCCTAAAATCTAAGGCCAAAATAATAACAGAATTTCAAATTGCACGAAACTAAAAACGAGAATTTAATTCAATCAATCAAATTAGTATCAAATATGAAATACTAATTACTAAGCAATACTAATCAAATAAGTGATTTAGGGTAAATACTAATTACTTACCAATTTATAAAAAAAGGAATTTTACCTATCCTTAATGCTCCTAACTGATTATGAATTATCGGATTGTTGGTTCTAGACTATTATAGGGTTGATTACTCTCTCGAGTTATAACCATTAACCCTAAATCATAAACCCTAGTCAGATTATGGAAGATGCAATTTCTCAATTCACAACCTATCTAAAACCTTAATTAATTCTGAAGTTCTCCAATAAACTATTGGAAACCTATGTAAGATCTTTCTTCGCACAATTTCTCGTTTTGATTCAATTCTTGTTCTATTAAATCACCTAACTCATGTTAGTTCAATTTAATCATTTTTCATTTGATTCACCCTCTCAGTTTATTACGGAATTATGTAATCATAAAATCAAACCACAAAAAATCCAATAAATACATAAATAATTAGATTTCATTAATTCAAGAATAAAACTCCAAAGGTGAGTTTAAAACATCCTCAACATTCTAGATCCTATCATCAACTATTCAATCCAATTTCATACAATGTTAAAACTGAAAATAAACAGGAAATACAATCTACATGGCGGATGGGAGGTAACAATCTCAGGAAACCTCTTGATTCAGGAAGTAAGTCGAGTCAACTTCTTCTCCTCTTCTCTCTTCCTTCTTCTCTCCCTCTATCTCTCGATGAATTCTCTCTAGGGCTTCTCAAGGTGGCTGATGCAAAAGCTCCTCTTTCTCTCCTCTTTATGTTCCTTTTATACTTCTTTATGTTTTGGGTATCCTAGGGTTTTTTGGGGTCCGAAAGTCCAAAAATCCCTCGAAACATGAAGTTCGTGAGTGTTTGCACGTTTGCCAGACGCAGGCCATGATCGTGGCCTACAGCTGAGCCTTCTGTCACGGCCAAAACACGATCATAGGCTGTTGTCTCCGTCCGAATGTCTTCCAAAACTCCTTCATTCTTTGATACTGACCCTGAAACACTAGCAAACACATCAAGGTACCTCAAAAGCATAATATTTAAGCTCAAAAGGTTGTACTAACCTATAAAACACTTAAAACACAAATAATTAACAAACTAACACAATTCTAACCTAAACACACACTAAATGATTGAATTAATGGCTAAACAAATATCAAACTATGTCCTAAACTACTGTGCAATTTACACCTATCAAACATATTACTTCAATTTAAATATTTACTATAATTTCCTTTCAAATGGATACATCCATTGATATTGAACTAAACTAGCAAGTTTAGCCTTATGTGCTAAAAGCACAGGTAGATGCTCCATACAGTCAAAGAAGCTTGGAGAAAAAATCCCTTCTAATTTGCACAAAATTACTGGAATTTTCTTTTCTAGTTTTTCCATTTCAGCCAACTTTATTTCAGATGATATTAAACTTTTTAAAAACAAACTTAATTCTATTATAACTTTCCAAGCCTTATTCAGTAGCAACCCTTAAAATGTAATTAGAATTATCCTTTGCATAAACACATAACAATCATGACTTTTCATCCCAAATAATTTGTACTTCCTTATATCCAGACACCTTGCCAAGTTTGAAATATAACCATCAAGAAACTTTAGAATTTTCAAATTTTCACACAAAATTTCCTTTTTTAATCCAAACCATAACATGCTTTGGGATATTTACCAGTGTGAAGATCTTTATCTAACTCATTCCTTTTGCAAAAAAGTTTAAAATCAGCTCGTGAATTTGTACTGTCTTTTGTCCACCCTTCAATATTCATTATGGTATTGAACAAATTGTTTGTATTAACTTCATCAGTTTCAATATCTATAACTTTCAGTAACCCTAATTCATTAATCTCCTGCAATATCTCTTCACCAGCTTCGTGAGGGGGAGTACCATCTTATTCTAAACGAAGTTTTGTTTATTGTATCTAAATGGATGATCTGGAGGAAGAAATTTCTTGTGATTGTCAAACCATGATGTTTTGGCCCCATTTGGAAGATAAAATGCATCAAAATCATTGACACAATAAGGACAAGCCAAAATCCCTGTTGTGCTCCATCCAAACAATATAGCATACGCTGAAAAATCACTAATAGTCCACATCAAAGCTGCTCTTAACACAAAATTTTGTTTAAGAGACACATCATATTGTTTAAGATGGTTGAAGTCTATATTAATAGAGATAAGTCGCCTAAATTATGCACATGTAATGACCCTACTCTAGCTACTCCTACTGAGGTAATTAATGATCAATTGTGCAATCATGATTTAAGTTGGAAGATCTAATATTTCAAAAAGGTTAAGAATATAAGAACAAGTTAGGCCAATCAAAAGAATAAGAAGCAAAGAAAAACTTAGAACATTTAGACATGGAGTTAAACCCCCTAGCTAGTGATATTAATGTGTATAGGCAATCTTACAAATTTGTAACTTTTTGTAGAAGGTCTTTGTATGAATTTATAATTTTACAGACAAGAGTTACAACAAGATGGTAAAAAAAGGCAACTCATTTTCCAAAATGAACTTAATGAAAAGTTCGAATAACCAATGTTTAAGAAGTTCTATAAGGGATTTAATGTATTGAAGTATGGTTTTCTTGGTGTTTAAAGGAAAATAATTAGGCTAGATGGAATTTTTTAAATACATTTCTTGAAGGTGCTTTGTTAACTGCATTTGGGTGTGATGGAAATAATCAAATGTTCTTTCTATAGGTTGTGGCTGAGGAAAAGAATTATCATTCTTAAAATTAGTTTTTAAACCTTCTGTGTGAAGATCTATATATTAGTGGGAATGTATAGACTTTTATAAATGATCAACATAAAGTGAATATTCAACTATTAGTACTAATTATTTCCATATGTGCTTTGAATTATTATAGTTACATTATATTATTTTGTATGTTTTTTATTATCATATTTTAGTAGGTACATTGAAGAATCTCTTCCTAGAAGCTAAGTAAATAAAATGCTCGACATTTCTATGTAAATTGGTATAAATTGCATAAAGGTCATATCTATCAGAGTTTACTTTGGAAGCAGCGAATTGCATAATGGAAGTGGAATTTGATGAGTTAACGAAGCAGTTAAGAAATATGTCAAATAAGGAATATGATGACTTCAAATGAAGAATTATAAGACTTTTATAGAAGAATTTGCATAATACCAAACTGTAAAATTTTTTACAACAACATATCAGAGACATTTATGTAATTCATTAATGAAGCTTAATCAAAAAGCTAGATCAGTATGTTAGAGGATGCTCGAGTTGCTTTAAGGACTCAAATTCATAAAATAAAAAAGGGATATGATGATAAAATTCGTTACTGGTATATATCCAAGATTGAGGAAGAAGATAAACAATGCATAATGTGAAGCAAGGCACTATATCACCAAGATAAATAGAAGTTTGAAATTCGAATTCATGCATTTTGTAAATAAGTTCATTATTAATCTACAACATGTAATGTAAACTTTGGGATTTAACAAGGATCCCATATAAGTATGCACATTCTTTTATATAATATCATATGGAGGATATCAATGCTTATGTGAGCTAACACTACGAGCATGAATGTTATTTAAAGAGTACTAAAACACCATAAAACCTATTACAAACTTAAATTTTCAACCAAAAATTGAAAAAAAATAGCCCATATTATCTCTTTTGATGAAGAAGATGTATGGATACAGATGAAGGGATCAAAAAGGTTAAATCAAGGGATAAAGATGAAGAACCACAAATACTATTTAAAAAAAAGAGCAAAGTAAGAGTACTCATAAGATGTCAACATTTTTATGAAGTTAGTCATAATAAAAGAGGATGAAAAAAATGGACCAACCTTCAAGACAACCTAAAATATTTAAGGTAATTGTATAATTATTTATTTTTTCATTTTTCATTTTTCTTTAAGTTTTTATTATTCATTACAAATTGTACATGTATAATGCAGTGAAAACGAGGAAAGTTGCCAAAAATGAAGTAATTACATCCAACACTGATAGCAGTATAAAAAGAAGAGCCAAAAAATCAGACTTTACGTAATCAAACATTACAACTTCTATCTTAAGAAGGGAGAAGAGGGTGATGAGTGAAAATTGTCTTTTTTATTATCTCAATTTTTAAAAAATAAGTAGTTATATGTATAAAGGTCGCTCAAGGATATAAGTAATATTTAGAGAAATTAATAGCCTTACTTTACCATTTGTCACTTAATTACAATTTTTTGTTATTTTAATCATAAGTGATAATAGTTTACTTTTTGTTTATGATTTTTTAGATTGGCGGAAGCCAATTTCAAGTATTCGAATCAACTCAAACTTCTTAAAATACAACTATTAATACGAATACATAAATGACAACTCAGTTATCATATCTATCTATGTAAAACTTTTATATTATTTTCAGAAGGAACTACATAAAAATTGGATGCAAAGGTAGATTATGAGGCTATAAGAAGACATGATGTTTTTTAATAAAGAAAGAAAATGATGTTTCTCTTTCAATTAATTTACTATTTACTGAAGCAGGGACAGGTTTTGAACTTTTCTAATTGGATAGAAATAGGTGTTGCATAACACTTTTGTCATGTTATAATGAATTTGTAACAAGTTTTAGAACAAATTTTAAGTTCAAATTGTCATTATATTTCTTTATAAGGAATTTATTAAGCTAAGTAGGAAATTATCCTACATGTCACGCAGAGCTGGAGCCTAAAGAAATACTTTGGAATATAAATATTTACAAATCCATTGAATGTTTTCATATATAACTAGGAGTGTTTATAGACATGAATATAATATAAAAAGAGTAGTTGTTTCAATAATGATGTTTGTTAAGATGCATTAGACATCAAAGATATATAGCCAGATGAAACCTACAAAATAAAAAATATAAATATCACTTATGTCAAATTTTAAAATTTTTATAAATTAATATGTAAACTCACCTCTTATGCATAACAATGAATCTTATGGATAAGACACTTACCCCATTGCACAGAAGATGTCTAGCAAATTTTTTAATAGTAACAAACCTTCAACTCTTTTACCAAGACTATATACTTATAAGAAACCTACAATATGAATAATCATTAACAAGTTATATAATATTAGCATCATAAAATTTAAAATCTAAATATTCACATTTGTATTAACACATGGATAATACAATGGGGGCAATACTCATATTTGTATAAAAAGCATTAATAAAAATGTTAACCAATAATAGGTTTAGCATTAGACATATATAGCTTCTTCATGTCATTGCAAAGGCAATTAATATAGGGAATTTGAAAATTTACTTAGGATCATGATAACCATACTATATGTTTAATATGATAAAAATAAAAAAAAGATACTAATCTCATTTTACCATTGAACATAATGCCTTCTCTTGGCAAAATTGAGAATGTATCCTTTCAGCTTCTACTAAATTGTTGAAATAAGAATAAATAACATTCTTGAACCCACTAATAACACCTTGACACTCTTCCTATATCAAATATATACCAAATGCAAAAGCAATAAAAGCTATATATACATATATACTATTTCCACCCATATATTTCCATAATACACAAGATGGCATTAAGATGGTTAAATGCCATAGTAGTTCAATGCCCGGATAAATATTGTTTAACTCTATAGTAACTAAAAAAACACGAGTTCTTTACTAATTTGCCTTTATATTCACACATGAAATTAGAATATGATTAAAAAATATGCAATTAATATTTATCAAGGAATTTAAACAATTCTAATAGTTGAAAACCAACGTTGTATATAGAAGTTTTGTTCACTAAAGTCACCATATCAAAATGTTATCATCTTGAAATGGTAAATTTTTGTTCTTGCCTTGCTTGACTTGGCCTATATTTGTTTGCAAAGTTAGATAACATACAGTGCACAAAATGTTATATGTTAAAAGCAAGAAAAGGATATTATAACTATACATTTGATGCCTATTTTGTTATAGGAGTTTCGAGATATAATAAATCATTGCAAAGTAGAGCAAAAGTTCCACTCTTTATAATCCCTAACTAGCTATTGTTTTTACCCTTTTATTAAAATCATAAAATGGTATTATTAATGATAGGACACCTACTGTGTTGATGAAAATCTTCAGGACTATCATAATTTCCTTTATATATTAATAATTATTTACTATAAAGAAGCATAATGGGATATTTACTTTTTTATGACATAAAAAAGAAACAAAGTATTGTTTGTATCTAAGTTTTAAAAAAAGGCCTAAATTAATCACCATCTTATGTTTTTAGTTCTACTAAGACAAAAGGAGAATTAGAGCCCCGAGCTGTCTTTGAATACAATACAATCAAGATAGATAGAAACCTAGGCCAAGAACCAACCAAACCAAGAAATTTCAATATGGTTAAAACTTAAAAGAACATGCTAGATATAAGCACAAAAGAATGAAGATCAAATTATTAAATAATCAAGGATTCCAATTTATTTCTTATTATAAAGAAAAATTGAATAGGATATAACTAAAAAGGGGGAGAATAAAATATTCGTTAGATCAACCCTTTTCGGTACCCTTAAAAAAAGATAATGTAGAACCAAGAGGTTGGACACACAATATATAAGAAAGATGAACCAAATCCTCATATTGTCATGAATTAACTTTGTGATAGTTAATTCTCATTACTAACATATACGTGCAAAGGCATCCTAAAGTGCTAGGTCAGATAGCAGATACATGTATCCTCCACCAAGTCAATATAAAGAATCCTCAATAACCCATGATAGTATAGCTGTACGCTAGCACTCCCACAGAAATCCATGGTAAAGTAGGGAAAAGTTACTGAATGGAACCATAAATAGAGGGAAAAAGAAGAAATAGAACTATAATGAAAAAGGAAGAGGTAACTAAATATAACCATGACGAAGCAAGGAGAGATGAATGAATACAACCAATTATAGAGGTAAAATAACAAAGGTGTTTTTTTCAAGTTTAGGTTAAGATTATTTTTAGGGATTTAAAAATATTGATTTTTTAATTTATTTAATTATTAATTTCATAAGTGACAAAACTTACATAAGGGTTTATCATCAGAATATTTTTGCAATAAATTTAAAGTTAGAGCACTATAGTAATACTTTTTAAAGTTCAGACTAATATTACAAAATTGAATAAAGTTTAAGCTATTTTTAGAATTAAACATAAATAAATCTATCATTTAAAAACATGAAAGTATGAATTATAACATAATTCATAACAAATGAGAGAAAATTTAAAGAATATTGGTTACCTCAAGAGTCAATTGTATAAAGTCCAATCATTGTCAATGTAATGTGTTTTCAACACCATATAACGCTTCTTTTAATTGTCAACTGTCTACATATATGATATGATGGCAACTCATCTATGAGTACTCGACAATGTCTTTAATATTAAATTCTTTTAATCTTCGTATATCTTAGAGATGTCTTTCTTCATGATATTCTAAGTTGGGAAATTGATGGTTGGTTGGATTTTAGAGATGAACATCCTAAAGTTTTAGCTATTGACAATAGAGAGTGGTTGTTCATCACTAATAATCATTTTAACTACTACTTTGATCTATTGTAGTCATAACTTATGATAGTCATTTCGCTTTTCCCTTTCATTAGGTTAGGGTTAAAAAAAATGTTTGACCTCCTAATACCAAGTTTTTTCTATTTAGAAGTCTATGTGTCTCTTCAAATAGGAGATTCCACCTTTAGAATCTCAATGAACATCTTCTGGAAATATTTGCATTCAGCCTTTTCAACTCCATCATTTGATCTACTTTTGATAAAGTGATTCTAAATAGCCCTTCTTAAACTCAAAGAATTTTTTCCTTCGACCTAAACTATTTCTTCGCTTGATATATTGTCAGGTACTGGATTAAAACTCTCCTTTGTGTTACCTTATAGTGTTGAAGGATTATATTAATCCATCTCCAAACATTTAAAACAAGATGATTGCAAATTCATATATATACATACTTACAAAAATAATCAAAAATACATATGACAGTAAGTATACTAGAGTTACAGGTTAAAATGATAAATATTTGATCACTTATAGCACTAAACCTATGGTTTTCTATGTGTTAGTAGCAATGTTTACATTATAGGAAATTATATTTTAGAACATCCTAGTCCATATTGATTACTTTATGTGATAGGTAATCTCAAAACCTACTATTGCCACCTATATATATATATATATATATATATAAATGGACATTATTAATGAAAGGTAAATGACTTATCGAGCTTTTGTAGTCCTGTTAGGACTAATCATAAAATATATCAAGTAATTTAGCTACTTTAAGTGGTTATATTAGCCATAAGAAGAAGTATTTGTGGTGGTCAGGACAAAACACAAATGAGCACAACCTCTACAACCCCTAAAAAAGGAAGAGATATATATAGTCATTAAGATTAAGACATAAACTATTGTTGTTCAAAAGGGAAATAATTAAATAGATATTGAAGGATCCTGAAAATTGCTTTCCCCAGCGATTATGTGTTAAAAAATAACTATAAAAGATCGTACGATTGATGACATGTTTTGATTCCTAAACAAAAACAAATTGAATAAAACCAATTAGAAATGATAGAGAAATCTCATCCACATTCACATGCATGCTTCCTAGGGACCATCAATTCCTTAAATATTATATCAAAGCATAAAATAAGAAGACTAAAAATAAAAATAAAATATATTTATAAAAAATGAATGTAAACAAGCAGAATAAGAAGGAAAGGGCTTACGGGGACTTAATTGTGATATGTTGGAAACTACGTATGTATGATATTTGGATAAAAGATTACCTAAATAAAATTTTAAGTAAATGGTATTAACAACCTAACACGATGGAGTTGTATAAAAGAAATTGAGTCTAAGAAAAAAAATATATGATTGGGGTTTGGTTATGTGTAAGTTTTAATTATTAACCCTAGATAATCCACAAGTACACGGTTCGTTAGCGTAGTACTAAAGGTGCCAATCCCACGAGGAGGGAACTAATCTAATCCTAAAATCTAAGGCTAGAAACAAATAACAAAAATTTAAGATGCAACGAAACTAATACGAAAATTTAATTCAATCAATCAAATTAAGAATTAAGCACGAAAATACTAATTATTAAGCAATTTGCAATATACCCAAGAATGAACTGAAGGAAATTACCAATTGAGAGAAAGGGAATTTTACCTATTCTTAATACAAACCTAACTGATTATGAATTATTGGATTGTTGGCTCTAGACTATCCTAGGGTTGATTACTCTCCCTCGAGTTATAACAATTAACCTTAAATCATAAACCCTAATCAAATTATGGAGGTTGCAATCTCTCAATTCATAGCCTATTTAAAACCCTAATTAGTTTTGAAGTTCTCTAATAAACTATTGGAGACCTATACAAGATCACTCTCTGCACAACTTATTGACCCGATTTAATTCTAATTTCTATTAAATCACCTAACTCTTGTTAATCCAATTTAATCATTTTTCATTTAATCCACCCTCTCAGTTTATTATCGAATTATGCAATAGTATAATCAAACCACAACAATATCCAGTTAACACATAATGTTGGCCCCTGAATTTTTTTTATTTTATTAAGCATGATTAGTTTGATTTTGGGGTCTTGATGTCAGTGTAAGTCGACTTGTGCACCTGTTATAACTCGACTTATGCTTATACAGTACCATAACTCGACTTGTGTCTCCTGTAAGTCAACTTATCCAGGCACAACTCGACTTGTACTTCTGTAACTCGACTTGTGCGGTGCTGTATGGATGTTAGATTAGTGCCCTAAAGACATTCGCCTTCAGTGCGTTTTGTACTATGTTATGTACAGTCTTTATGAATAAATAAAGCAAGGCATATTTCATTAATTTGATATTC
>JAOSBM010162184.1:0-11171 GCA_027568955.1 Erythroxylum tenue | reverse complement strand
ACAATTAAGAAAACATGAAGTAAACTATCCTACGCATGATCTAGAAATGGCAGCTGTGATATTTGCATTGAAAATATGGAGACACTATTTATATATGAAAAGAGTGAAATATATACAGATCATAAGAGTCTTCAGTACATTCAACAATGGAAAGAGTTGAACCTAAGACAAAGATGGTGTTTGAGTTACTAAAGGATTGTGACTGTCAGATCTTGTATCACCCAGGTAAAGCCAATGTAGTGGCTGAAGCTTTGAGCAGAAAATTGATGGGGAGTTTGTATCATATCCCCAATCAAAAGAAAGAGCTAGTTAAAGATTTAACTAGGTTATTTAATGTGGGATTGCATTTGGAAGTATCTGATTCTCAAGTATTACTTGCTCAAATCCAGGTGAAGTCCAATTTAATTGATGAGTTTAAAACTGCCCAAGACAGTAATCCTAAGCTAGCCAAATTGAGAATAGCTGTCTAGGATGGTAAGGTGACAAAGTTCAATATAGTGGAGGGAGTATTGAAATATGGCAACAGGTTATGTGTACCTGACATAAATGGGCTAAGACAAAGGATTCTGCATGTGGCACATTATGTACCCTATAGTGTTCACCCTGGAACCACCAAGATGTACCATGATGTTAAAGGTATATATTGGTGGCCGGGTATGAAGAAAGATGTAGCCCAGTTCGTATCCACTTGTTTAACTTATCAACAAGCTAAATTGAACATCAGAAGCCCACTAGACTACTACAGGAGCTACCGCTACCCAAGTGAAAGTGGGAGCGGATTACCATGGACTTTGTAATTGGATTGCCAAGAATACCTAAGGGGCATGATTCTATTTGGGTTATATTCGACAGACTCACCAAGTTAGCCCACTTTATAGCTGTTAAAACCACTTATAGTGCAGCTCAGTTAGCCCAGTTATATGTTGACATAATTGTGAAGTATCATGGAGTGCCAGTGTCTATTATTTCTGATAGAGGAACACAGTTCACTTCTAGATTCTGGCAGAAACTACAAGAATCCATGGGTACACAGCTAAATTTTAGTACAGCATTTCACCCACAAACTGATGGGCAATCAGAGAGAACCATCCAGACACTCGAAGACATATTAAGAATGTGTGTCTTGGACTTTGGTGGAGATTGGGAATACCATTTGCCTTTAATAGAATTTGCTTACAACAATAGCTACCATTCCACCGTTGGAATGGCACCTTACGAGGCATTGTATGAAAGAAAGTGCAGATCTCCACTATGTTGGATAGAAGTGGGAGAAAAATAATTAGAGGGACTAGACCTAATTCAAGAAACATCTGTAAAAGTTCCTCTGATACAGGAAAGATTAAGAATGGCCTTTAGTAGACAAAAGAGTTATGCAGATTCTAAGAGAAGGGACGTGCAGTATGAACCAGGTGATCAAGTTTTCTTAAAAATCTCTCCTATGAAAGGTGTAGTCAGATTTGGAAAAAGAGGGAAGCTGAATCCTAGATATATTGGACCATTCGAGATTCTTGAAAGGGTTGGAAATGTGTCATATCGGTTAGCTTTGCCTCCTCATCTTAACTACGTGCATCCAATTTTTCAAATATCAATGTTAAGAAAGTACATTCCAGATCCTTCTCACGTACTACAAACCACAGAAATGAATATAAAAGAGAATATCTCTTATGAAGAAACTCCAGTTGCCATCATAGACAGAATGATTAGAAAATTGCAGAATAAAGAGATTCCAATGATTAAAATCCAATGGCAGAATCAAAGAATTAAGGAATGTACATAGGAAACAGAAGAATCAATGAGAACCAGATATCCACAATTGTTCCCCAAAAAGGTAAAATTCCAAAATTTTTGTCAAATTTTTAATAAGGGGGGAGAATGTAACACCCAGTATCTAGTTACCCAGTACATCGAAATAAATTAGTATTTGAGACTAATGTCATTAAAACCACAGAACAACGAATAATAATTTTTAGTGACATCAAATTTATGATGTATGACACTTTTTCGGTGGTCATAGGGAATTATAAGACGGATGTTTAAGAACCAGTACAAGAGTGGCATTTTTCTAAATAAAGGACAATGAAGCTTATAAAAGAAGCTAGTTAGAAAGAAGACAAAACATTTTCTTCTTCCTTCTCTCTAACCCACAAAAATCTACATGGAAGTTCCCTCTCAAGTTTTTCAACCCTTGTAACAAGGACGGTAAGGAGAATCAAGCCTTTCGGGTAGTACAAAAAGGTACGTCTCAATCCCGACACCTAGTTCTTTCGATTGAAGCTTAGTTTTCCTCTCTTCTTTTGAAACTCATTTGATGGAATGTATGGGTTTGATGTTTTTGATGATGGGTTCTTGTTCTTTGATGTCTAATGACATATTAATATGGAGAAATTTCTTTTTTATGATGATTTGGGGGCTAAATCAAAACCTAGGGTTTTGAAGTTGAAGCTGTCAATGGAGACAGATTCGTAGGTGCTCTTTGTATATTTTTTTGAGCTATTTAACGTGCCAATTTGAAGAAACTCAAAACATAGAGGTTGTAGATACAGATGTCTACAGTCTCTCAAAATTTTATTCACTATTTTATGGTGAACCAAACAAATGAAAGAGGCCAGAATTGACACTGGTTCATAATACCAACGGGATTGAAACGACAAATGAAAGTTAATAGTTTGAAGACCATAGAGGTAGAATTGGATGATGAGTTTCACTTATGAAATGCTCTAAAATGTGTCATAGAGGTGCTGTATAAAGGAAATTTTAATTGGGTAAGTATTCTGTGAGATATGGCTGAATAAGCGAAGGGTGTTGCTAACCTTAGTGATACAGAAGAGAACAGAAACAGGTCAAGATTATAAAATTACAATAAATCCAAATTTCATCATTTTTGAGCCGTCATTGGATATATGTTGAAAATGAAGCTTTGAATCACCTTAATTTGATGAGAAATGAATAAGTTATAAGGTTTTGAGACAGGAAGGGTCCAACTCATGACTGAATATTAAGGCTGATTGGAAATGGGACATTTGGATTCCTTAATGACCGAATTAGAACATGGTAATAAAAGAAAAATCGTGACTTTATGTGTTAACTAGAGGCCTGGAAAGTTTGAAAAACATTGGACCTATGTATAAAAAGGTATACTGTCACGAATGAGACCTATGCTGATGGATTAGTGAATAAATATCCATTTTTAATGATATGTGTTAAGGAATGAGGTTTATGTGAGAATGACTAATGCAGGTATATGTAATTTTATGCATGTCACCCAATAGCTTGTGAAAGCAAAAAAGGAATAGAACTAGAAATCGTACCTAGTACCTCTCAAGTTCAAGAAATTTTGAAAAGAAATCAGAACTACTGAGATAGTTGAGGTGAGTATAATCATGCTACTATACTTGTGTTGTAATCCTTTTCTTTTATCTTGCGGCTTGTTGAATTGTTCTCGAACCTGTATGACTTATTTCATATATGACTCCATGTAGTTGAGTCTAGCATGTTGTATGCCAGATTAACCAGATGATATTCAGATCCTTTGCATTTTCTGGTTCCCTTGTTATACTGAACCTATTAAATGCAATTCTTTGATAAATCATATTTTCTTGTTAGCCATGATTGATGAGTTCACAGAATACCCAGTTAATGGAGTTTATTACCAGACCATGTGCATATTGGTAACCCGCAGATGATGGGTTAGATCCGGGTCCTACCTGGAGAGGGCAGGCCTCCAGGGGCAAGGTTAGGCCTACCTTGTCTAGAATCAGAAAATGGGGAGATATGCCGTACTAACATGCCTCTGTCTCTTCCTAAGAAATTCAGAAAATCAGAACTCAGAAATGAGAAAGCTCAGAATTAGAAATCCTGTAGAACTCTACCAAAGAAAGAAACCAGAATTCAGAAAGAAACCAAAATTTAGAAAGAACCTAGAACCCAGAAAAGAGTTCAGCAACCAGATTCATGTTTTGAACAACTTATATTGAGATTTATTATTGATACTCATGTGATTGCCGCATTTGATATTACTACCTGGTTATCCATTGATTCCATATATTGTTGCTTAGAATGCGACAGACCATTCTTGTGAAGCTAGCCTTGTGTTACCTAGCCTCACAAGCATGATAGTATGTTTATAACTCACTGAGTCGCGTTGTAGACTCACCTCTCACTATCATCATTTTAGGGGATTAGCAAATGGTATGAGAGAGAAATCCAAGCTTTTTGAGACTCGCTTGGATAATCAGACAAGTAATTTTTTTTGGCATGATGTTAAGTGCAGATGCTTATAGCTGCTCCATGGTTTGTCATAATTATATGTACATAAAACATGTATGGATATGCTATGTTATTGAGAATGATGTCAGTTGACGTTATGAGATGATTATAGATTGGCAAATGATAAGTAGATAATGTATGTGAGAATTGTCGATTTGGATCTTTACTTCTTACAACCTATTAAGCAGGTATAAGGATTAATCAGACAAATGAATGGGTTATTCCGGATTTTTAGTAAAATATAGAAACGTTAGGTTTACTACGGGTTTTGGGGGCATTAAGCCTACCCATCCTTTGTGCCAACACGGTCCAAAAGGCGGGTCGTGTCAAGCTATCTACTTGAGTTGATTAACTTGGAACATGAATGGTTATTACTTATGAGTGAGAAGTTATGGAACTCAAAGTTACGATTTTGTGGATGATGAGAATTGGATGCAAGTGATGAATCAAATGAGTAAATATTTGAGAGTTTAATGACATAAAAATTGGTAGTTGAATTGTTATGAATGATGTTGCACTAGAGGAAGTGAAGTTGGGATAATTTTCAGGTCTTTCAAAAGAGAAAATTTTGTGTTTCGACTTCCAAGGACAAACTGGATTGATCTAAGATGAATTAGACAAAGTTGTCTTCATAGGAGTTGTAGCTTATCTTTTTATCTTTCCAACGATATAAAGTATTCAATTTTTGGATATTGTAGTCGAGAGTTATGACCATTACAAGTTAGGATGTCTTAGAGGATATATATACGGAACAATTATGGTAAATGAAGTAATATCGCACTAGGATTGTTGAATTTGGGAAGATTATGAGTAAAAGGGATGTTAAGATGGATGTAGGATCCATTGGAGAGGTCTTGGAGAGTGAAAATTTTTGTTATACCCGAAGGTTACACGATTAGGCTGTGTATATTCACACTGGCCGTGTATTCCTGATGGAGAGCAATCACCAGACCCGTGGGTCACACGGGCTGCCCGTGTGATTTCACACGGCCGTGTGTTTTGACCCTCCAAATGACAAAATCTCATTTTAGAGTCTTCACAAAACTTGTATATCTATATGTTGTCTTTCCAATAGTTCAATAATGACCTTAATCCAATATCTCTAGTGAACGTTATGCCAATTGTCCCGAGATAAATACAAGATGATTGAGGACATGAGCATGGTTGATTCTTTTGGCCATAACTTCATAACCCCACCTCCAAATTAAGTGATCTTGAAGAAATAGATTCCTAAGACATGTTTCTATCTCTCCATAAAAATTGGTATCTTTTGGAGTTGATTTGAAAAAATTTTATGGAGGGAAAGTGAGGGGTCGGTTGGGAGAGCATGACTGGGGTATGAACATACTTTGGCTTCTTAAGCATATCTTGATCTATATAGCTCCGATTGAGATGGTTCTTGCATCAAAATAAACTAGGAACATAGAGCTATAATTTTTTTGAAGAAGTCAAATTGTGATGTTGGTGACTGATTTGTGTGGGTAGGCCATTGAACAAATCTTGAGGAAATTTTTGGGATGTTATGAGAATGAAGATGAACTGATGATGGCTAACGAGGGTTAAATGAAATAAACCTACTGGGTAATACGCTCATGCTTTGTGACTCTAGATGTTTGGGCTCCGGAAATACAGAGTAATGAAGGAGATCACATTTTATCAGAGCAAGAGTTGGACTCCGAAAATCGGGGTCCAACATATCTATTATTGGTTGTCATCATCAAAAAAAGGGAGATTGTTAGCTCAAGGTTTATTATTAATGATTTTGATGATAACTATATAATAATTCAAATTTCAAATTAGATTTATTTCCTTGTATAGGCAATGATATAATTCTTAAAAGGAAATAAAATCATAGGAATAATGCTTCTTTTCTTGCAGGAACCTTCTTAATGATCTTACCTTATTAGAAATGATTATACAATATCCGAAAGAATCCTGCTAATCATATATTTAGTTAATCAGCTCTAAGACATTGCCATATTTATTTTTTAACTTCTGAACATTGGAAGATTTCAGTAGAGATAATATCAAAGTTTTGTTAAACACAAAATCAACTCATAATCGAAATGAAGCAATGACTAGTTGAAGAAAATGTCTATTTAAGACATAGTCACTGCAGTTGCGAACAAGAAGTTAAGAAGCTAGACTTTTGAAATACATCAAAGGAATCAATTCTCTTAAAATTCATAACTTTATCAGATTTCTTGTGCCTTAGAAAGTGAAAATTCTTCTTAAGAGAAATCATTCAAGCTCATATCGAGCAAATCACTTTTTCATTTATTGAGAGCTTGTAGAGGCTAGTTAAATACTTCTAGTGTGGAAGGTTAAAGAACCTTGAAAAATATGTATTTATGAGCTTGAAGAGGCTCATCAAATTACTGCCTTGAATTTTAGTGAAATACTCAAGTCGGATGCTTGGGGACTAGACGTAGGGTTAGGTTATAAGCCGAACTAATATACATCGACTGTCTCATTCTTTCTCTTTTCTTAACTTTAAATTTCTGCATTATAGTGTTTGTGTTTTATATTTGCAAGAGGCTCCTTCACTTTTATAATAGCCTCCTTCTGTTTACAACTTGCAAGAGGTTTCTTTTTAGTTTTAACAAGCGCCTTATGTTTTAAAGTGTTTTAACATGATTTATCATCTAGCAGGCTCCTATTGTTTAAAAGGGCTCTTGTCATTTCATAGGCTTCTATCGTCTAATAGGGTCCTTTCTTTTTTAGCGCTAGCAGGCTCCTATCAATTAAACAAGCTCCTTTTTAAGCGTTAGCAGGCTCCGTTCAATTAATAGACTCCTTTCATTTTCAATATTAATAGGATCCTTTTGAAAGTTTATAGGACCGTTCTGTTTATAAATTTATTTTGTTTAGCAGGATCTTATCAATTTTAAAGTACCTTAAAAAAATTTGCATATAATTCATCCCCCTCTTACGTGTGTTTGCTTTATCATAATGAAGGAATTTTTTACATAAGACTTAAAAACACCTACTCTTTGATATGAAGAACTCAATAAAAGAACAATTAGTTATTCATAACATTCTAACAAGATGTTGTAGAACTCTAGCGACCAATTGGGAAATTTAATGAGTTGATCTAATAAGAAATGCTTTCTACTAGAAAAGCTCTCTCCACACATTTGCATAGACTTATTTTAATATGGTTTATCCAATGCTAATTTTCTCCTAGGTTGGAATGACTTCGGCTACTCTTGGTTATCTACATTTGAATGACTTCGGCTACTCTTGGTTATCTACATTTGGTATATATTTTGCCTTCTTGGCTAGATTAGCTCCCTAACTCCATTTTGCTTATAGTTATTTTTAGAGCATACGCCTTTCGTAATTTTTCTTGAAGACCATTTAATATTTAATACAATTTATATAAAACGGTAATGTTCTCAAATTTGCACAAAAGGTAAGTGTAAGGTGAGTCCTCTTTAGCACATAACATCAAGAATATTTCGATAAACAATTCGACAAACTTAAAGTTAAAATTTCCTTATATGAAATTAGGTTCCAATTAACTAGCTAGTTACCAATGTAAACACCCAATAGCTCACTGATATTGGATAGCATATTAGCCTTAACATTCAACATGTCACTTACATTCTTTTATAGACAAAACAATAAATTTGATGCAATGTTGTTATGAATATAGCCTAAACTCAAGAATTCACTCTTGAATTCAATCAACCTCTATAGGAATTTATCAAAGCATTTAATCCTATTCACTTGTAATAATAGACAAAATAACAACATCAATGTTAAGAGTTTACTCTTTAATTCAATCAAAAACCTATAATAATGTATCCTCATATTCTAATTTCAACCATTTATTAACCAAATTCAATAACGATTATAGTTAAATAAGTGTTGAAAAATTTTAAGAAAGTAAGAACATTAACATGGCATGCCAAGAAGGTTCATAGTTAACCATTTTCATCCTATAAATATTTTTAAAAAGCCTTCAGAAATTGAATTCAATCATTAATTCATGCAAGATAACCCTAAACAACTTCCCTACGGTAGATTTCCAGATTTTCCAAAACAAAAGTCGCACAATTTCTCACCAATCAACATAATGAGGAGTATATTGTTAAGTCAAGATGACTTCACGTCTTATAATTTTGGTGACAATCAAATAATAATAATATTAGAAATAAATGAACCGTTTTGATATGTGTGTTAAGCGTGTAGTCAAAACACAGAAGATATGCAAAAGACAAAAGAAGTGACAAAAGACAGAAGATAAAAAAAGATAAAAGAAGTGGCAAAAGATAGAAGATAAAAAAGACAGAAGAAGCGGCAAAATACAGAAGAATAAAAAGACAGAAAAAGCGGCAAAAGAAAGAAGATAAAAAACACAGAAGAAGCACCGAAAAGAAAGAAGATAAAAAACACAGAAGAAGCGCCGAAAAGACAGAAGAAGTGGAAAACACAGACGATACGAAGTCGAAGACACGATAGTACGTCGGACGGTTAGTTAGTTGGAGTTAGTTACAGAACTCAACTGAATAACGGTTTCTACAAGAAACAAGAAGCAATTATCAAGAAACAGTTGGAGATGAAGGCTATAAATACAAGTCAAAGTCGAAGATTGAGCAATCTTTAAACCTTAAGTTTTTGAACTTCAACGTTTAGCTTTTAAGTTAAATCTTGTATTCAAAGTGCTATATCTGAGAGCAATATTTACTGTAACAAAAAGCTCGCAATATTTTTCTAGTGAGAGAAAGGAAACGCTGAGAGCCTGAAGAGGCTAAAAGAGAAAAAAATAATACTTTGTGTAAGAGACCTGAAGAGGCTCTGAGAGGGAAAGAATACTTGTAACTTTGGATAAGTTTAGTGAAATCTCAGACGAATTCTGAGGACTGGACGTAGCCCAAGTTTTTGGGTGAACCAGGATAAAATCGTCGTGTCTATCTTCTAACTCTCTACTTTAATTTCTATTATTCTTAAACAAGTATATAGAAGTTATTTGTGATTAAACTACTTAGATATTTTCTTATAAACATTTTTTTATATTCATTTAAGAGTTTGAAAAAGTTAGTTTGCGAAGAAATATCAAAGTGGTTTGTATTCAAAAAAAAGGATACACAATTTAACCCCCCCCCCTTCTTGTGCATTTTGTATATTATACTTGTATTCTATAATAAAAAGTGATATACTTCAATTAGTATCGGAGCTCAGTTTCCAAGAACCACTGTTACAAAGTGTGGACAAAGATCCATGGCCGAATCACATGTTTTTATAGCTGAAGGTGCCTCTGTCACAAGACCTCCTGCATTCAATGGTGAGGATTATCATTATTGGAAGGACATGATGCGGCTCCTCATAGAATCTACACACATTGATCTTTGGGATATTATTGAGAATGGACCATATATACTGATGGATGATGAAGGAAATACCATTCCCCATACCAGATGGTTAGTTGATCAAAAAGCTAGATTTCAACTAAACTCAAAGGCCAAGTTCTTTCTGAGTTATGCCTTAAGTAGAAGTGAATACGATAAAGTTCATAGATGCGACACTGCAAAGGAGATGTGGAATACTTTATCCATAGCACATGAAGGCACAAACCAGGTGAAAGAGTCCAAGATTAGTATTCTTGTGCATCAGTACAAGCTGTTTAAGATGAAAGAAGATGAGTCTATTGATCATATGTTTAGACGATTTCAAACTATCATTAATGGACTAAAAGCTCTTGGGAGAATCTACGATAATCAAGACCATGTCAGGAAGATTCTCAGAAGTCTGCCTAAAAGATGCAGACCCAAAGTCATTGTAGTACAAGAAGCCAAGGACTTGAGTATATTGAAGCTTGATGAATTGATTAGTTCTTTGAAGATACATGAACTGGAGCTTGATGCAGAAGATAAACCTAGACGGGACAAATCTATAGCATTAAAGGCTGGATAGAAAAATCACAAGATTCAGAAAAAGAGAAGTTCATCGTCAAAAGCACCAAAGATTGAAGAAATCAAGGATGATGAGACCAGTGAATCTGAACAAGATTCAAGTGAAGATGATGATGAATTATCTTTCATTTTGAGAAAGATCAGAAGAATGTGGAAGAAGAAAGCAAAAGGAAATAAAGAGCTTTCTTTTAAGAAGAATAGCAAAGACGAAGTCAAGAACGAGAAGACATCTGTCATTTGCTACGAGTGCAACAAACCAGGACACTACAAGTCTGAAGGTCCGTTGCTGAGAAGAAAACCAAAGAAAAATAAAGAAAATAAGAAGAGCATGATGGCAACATGGGAAGATTTGGATTCGTCCGAATCGGATTCTGATTCAGAAGTATCAGTTCAAGTAAATATATGCTTGGTAGCCAAAAAACAAGGTGACGAGGAGATAACCTCTAATTTTAATGAACTACAAGATGCATATTTAGATTTATTAGAAGATTTACATGCTATAATAAAGCAGTATAGTTCGTTAAAGAAAAATTTTGTAGAAAACTTGAAGAACACACAAGTTTTAGAGAAAGAGAACCCCTGCCTTAAGAAATAAGTGGACGATATGAAGAGAAAAGTTACTATAGATAGATCTGAGGAAATCAGTCAGCTGAAACAAAGAATTAATACTCTTTCAGCAAATCTATCAACTTTTATTGAAAGTACGAAAAAGATGAATGACATGATTGGAAGATATAGACACCCTAATGATAAGAGTGGCTTAGAGTTTACTAAAAGCGATACTCGGTACAAAAAGAATCTTGTTCCTTATAAAAAGAAAAATCTCCAGTCATCTTATTATCATTCGATGAATCATAAGACTAAGCCTAAAGGCCCCAAGAAAATTTGGGTACCTAAGAAAAACATAATCTCTACTGCAGATCTCCTTCCTTGGAAAAAGCAACCAGCACCAATGGTATTTGGATAGTGGATGCTCGCGACATATGA
>JAOSBM010162087.1:0-11182 GCA_027568955.1 Erythroxylum tenue | reverse complement strand
AATCAAGGTGGGTACATGTTTATGATAAAATCTATAAGCCACTATTGCTTTCTTTAAATCAAAGAAATTTTCTGATTTCATTTGCATCGTAAGTGCTGCATTATGGTTTATGAATGATTTGTGAAATCTGCTATATGTTTGTTACATGATTTGAATGATGATTTTCAAAAAAGAAAAGACTATGAAAGTGATATCATAGAAAAAGATGCATGTTTATGGAAGCATGTTTTCAAGAATGGTTTACAAGATATACGTCAAGTATACGAAAAGTAAGTTTTCAAGAAAAGTGCCTTTTGGGCCATCAAGCTTACAAGATTTTGAAATCTATGAGTTATGTGGGTTTGTGGTGGTCCCCTAAGTTAAGTCACATGCACGTTGACCAAGTTAAAGGCTTCTCCCGCCTACCCGTTAGTGGCATGGAGCTCCTTCATGGACTCCCATAAGTTCACGACTGCACAAGACCATTATGTAGAAATGTGTAGTACGTTTTGTTTTGGATCCACCCAAACCATTCTGATGTGGTTATGTGCTCATGATGTATTTGATCAAATTTGATGCATTCATGCTTTGTGACTTGTGGATTTTGGCTGAAAGCCTAAGAAACATGTGTTTTATGAACTAAAAGAAAGTTTTCTAAGACAAGTAAAATGTTTTCAAGGTTTTTACTTATCTTTTTATTATGAACTGTTACCCACGAACTTTCAAGCTCACCCCTTTCCTATCCCCACCTTCAGGTTTTGAGCAAGAGATGGAGTAAAAGAGAGTCAAGGCAGGCTTTAGCCATATTTTAGGAATTTTGTAGTTATTGTAACCTTTGAAATTTGAGATTTCGGATTATGTTGTATTTCAAGCTTTCAAAATCTGTCGCTTGAGTAATGAAATGATAGATTGAAGTTTCAATTGTGTATGTTTATTTTTGACTCCTGTGTTTCAATGGATGAGTTGGTTTTTGATATTGACTTTTTGTGGGCATGCCACCTTTGTGGAACGATGTCTAATAAGGGTTCATGGAAAGAACCCTACAAGGGATTCTGCACGCTCAAATTAAGTATGATGATATTCACAATGGTCTTCTGAAGAGTTGGATTCCGGAATAAAGTTCGGGATCTAACATGAGTGGTATCAAAGCAAGAAGATGAATCGATGGTGTTCAAGGAAATTCCATTGGATTAAGCTCACGTTTATGATCCGAAGTTGGGCTCCGGAATCGGTGCCCAACAAATTTCTTTCATGAGAAAGTTTTGAAGGGAAATCTTCTCAAAGCCTTGAGAATATCACCCACTCTAGAATACTCTTGAAATACCCTGAAGTCGACTTTTGCATAACTCTCAACAAAACATTTCATTACTCTGTTTTTGATATCAAGTTCTCTTTGCTCACACTCTCAACATCATAAACTAACATCATCACCTTAAGAAATACATTTGTTAGTTTAGTTTTTTTGTTGACTGCAGATAAAAATGAAGCAATCAATGATTTATGGAAGACACGTTGATTTCGATTCCTTGAAGAAGAACCAGATGGACATCGAACCAGAGATTGATGCAGCTAGATGGAAGAACTTCTTTCAGGTCCGTGAAACAGTTTACATGAGTGAAGTATATGATTTCCGGAATAATGCAAAAGTCGTAGACAATACTTTAGTATCAGTGGTGGATAGATTATTGATCATTGTGACACTGGAGTCAATCGAGAGAGCTAGTGAATTTCCATGTGTTGGAGAAAAGGTCGCTTATAAAACACAATGGATGACTCAAGCCAATGTAGAGAAGGCACATATCAATCGAAAACTCTATGGATCTAGTGACCCAAAGGAAAAAAAAGGACTCAACTCTTGTGTCGAAGGCTAGGGTTCTACATGCGCTACTTTTCCATTGTGTTCTACTAAGAACAGGATCGAAGAATGTAGTGACGACGATAGATGAGCAATGCCTGTTTCATCTACTCAACCATCAACCCATAGATCTTCTACACCTAATCCTCAGTTATATGATGAAGACAAAGAGAGAATCCAATGCCCTACCGTATGGTATTCTACTGACAAGAATTTTCATAGATTCTAGAATTTTTCTTGAGAGAGGAAACAGAACAAAGATGAACATTAAAAGCGTCATTGACGCGACAACAGTCAGTAAAATGGGCTTGAACAATCAAGAAAAGGAGGATACAGATTCTATGACGAAGCAAGGATTGAGGGGTAGCGTGTTGTCAAACGCAGTTTGAGTGAAAAGGTAACTCCCACAAGGAAAACAAAATCTCAGTCCACTGGAAGAATGTCTACAGAAGAAAAGAAGAAATCGTCAGATGAATTAATGAAAGCTAAGACGATTCTCGTAGAGAAGAAAGCCAGGTGCAAGAGTATGAAAAATAAGTGTTTGGAAGAAGCTAGTCACATACAGCAGGGGAGTCATGAAGCCTTAGTCAAGGAAATTGAAGAAATTCATGACAAGGTTGATGAACTGCGTGACTCAGTGGGTGATTTACATGAGGAAGTAGCTCATTTACAAGTTTTTATAGAAGAAGACCTCAAGTTACTCCGCACTGATATGCAACGAATATTCTCTGAAATTATGAAGCATCTACAGTGAAGATTTTTTATTAATAACAAATAGGGGGAGAAGAGCAGAAGAAGGGAAAGATAGGAGAAGAGCAGAAGCAAAAGAAGAAAGAACATGGGGAGACTAGAGATAAGAAAAAGAAGATAGTATTGATTACAATACAACTCTTTCAATTATATATCTTCTTATTCGGTATATGAATAATACTTGATTATCTTTCTAAAATTATGATTATTTGTTATCATCAAAAAGGGGGAGATTGTTAAGTCAAAATGACTTCACGTCTACTAATTTTGGTGACAATCAGATAATAATAATATTAGAAATAAATAAACTCTTTTGATAAGTGTGTTAAGCGTGAAGCAAAACATCGAAGGAAGAAAACACAGACGATACGAAGACGAAGACATAATAGTACGTCGGACGGTTAGTCAGTGGAGTTAGTTACAGAACCCAACTTAATAACGGTTTCTATAAGAAACAAGAAGCAGTTATCACGAAACAGTTGGAGATGAAGGCTATAAATACAAGTTGTAGTCGAAGACTGATCTAGTTTTTGAATTTTAAGCTTTCAAGCTATTGCTTACATAAGAAAATTCTGTATTCATTGTGCAAAACACGAGAGCAATCTTGACTGTAACAAAGCTCGCAATATATTTCTAGTGAGAGAAAGGAAAAACTAAAAGCCTGAATAGGCTAGTAGAGTGAAAATAATACTCTGTGTAAGAGACCTGAAGAGGCTCTATGAGGGAAAGAATACTTGTAACTTTGGAGAAGTTTAGTGAAATCTCAAAAGAATTCTGAGGACTGGATGTAGCCCAAGGTTTGGGGTGAACTAGGATAAAATCGTTGTGTCCATCTTCTAACTCTCTACTTTAAGTTCTATTATTTTTCTACAAGTATATAGAATTCAATTTGCGATTTAATCACATAGATATTTTCGTATAAACATTTGTGATATTCACTTAATAGCTTTGAAAAATTTAGTTTTCAAAGAAATATCAAAGGGGCTTGTATTCACGAAAAGGATACACAATTCAACCCCCCCCCCCTTTCTTGTGCATTTTGTATATTGAACTTAAAGACTATACTAACAAGTGATTTACTTCAGTTAGAACCCTAGAATAGTGTACATGAGAGTTTATTGAGAAGTTAGAAAGTGCATTTCATGCTCATGCATAATATAGCATACACACACATATGATTATTACTCATTGCACAAATTAAAATGATTGTACATGCATTCATTGATATTTTTCGGGTATAATTGATTTATAAATGTGATTTTATTGAGAATTAAGGGTTATATGTATTGAAATTTATTTTGAAGACTATAATTATTGATTTTGAATTTTTGGTAAAATTTAGGAAAATTTCGAAGTTATGAGTATTTTTGGACTAGGAAAATGTCAAATGACAAGACAATTGATTTATGGTAATAGAAACAAGTGTCAAATGGCAGTTGAAATAATTGGCCAATGGTATTAGAATTCGTTGAGAATATGATATTGAAAATTGGGAGAAATTTGGAGTAGATTTTAGAGACAAATGGACTAGCTAAATAAAAGACCAAGTGAGACCATAGATAGTGGACATGTGGCAAGTGACAATTGTCACTTGCCAAGCCATGCATCTACTCTTACGACACTCTCTCCCAAAGTGAAAGACCATCTTCATTTTTATTTATCTTTCACTATAGTCATTTGTTCTCACCTCTTGTTTATTTCTCTTCATTTCATTCTTCATCTTCTTCACCTATGATACTCATTTTCTCACCCTCTCAACGTAAGCTTTGTTCTCACCCTTCTTGCTACTTTCATTTTTGTTATCTTCATCACTATCACTAAAAGACCTAATCCTACAACCTTTGACTGTTGATGATCGTGTGATATTGGAAAGCTAGGTTTCACGTGATTTTAAAGAGTTTAGAGTTTTATCAAGTAAGTAACGTGAATTCTCATGGGTTGTATAAATATGAAACAATTATGGTGATTAAATGATAATAAAACTAGTGGTCATTATTCATGTGCATTGTGAGTGACGAACAGTCCATATAAATGTCTTATTTTTGCATATGGGATGATTAACCTTTCATAAGATGTTGTTGAGATGATTTTTGAGATAAAAAGATCATTATGATGATGTAAAAAGAATGCAGAAATTTCATGAAAAGATGATATACGTATGCTATGTTTTCATTGTTATTAACGTGAATCTCTTTGGGTGTTTTAGAGATGAAATAAATGAGTTTAGAGTTAAGGAAAAAGGAGTAATGTGATGTCGTGAAATGGGAAGAATTAAAATGATAAGTTAGAGATGAAATGAAGGTGTTGATGAAGATAAAGAAGTGCATAAAATATGATGAATGCGTATATGATATGTAACGCCCCCTTACCACAAGGTACACACCGGGATGCTCGAAGGTCATTCCGGTACATATCCTACGATAAGGGCGAGCTACATTCAATCACTACATTCACTTCATATGGCATCATTCAATCACAATATTTTAAAACCAACTTTTTCCTCATTTCATTTCATAAAATCGAAAGTCTACATTGTGTCTCTCAACATTTTCCATATGTACATCAACAAAACCTAACACAAAAGTACTATATGAAAGAGGAAAATATACAAAATCTATCTAAGCCTATCCAAAAATCCCAGCTGACCGACCTTTGAGCCATGACTTCTCTTGTCAAAACACAATCTACAGGGCTGACGGAGCCTCTCAGTAGCTAGAGTTGTCTCTCAGTCCTGAAAAGACAACGTTGCAATTTTGATGAGTTTTGCGAACTCAATAAGGTAACCATCATCGATGGTTCACTCAATTCATGCAACACATCATTTCTCATAACATATATTACACAAAATTGCACTTCACATCAATATCACATTTTCACTTAAGCATAGGCAATTTGGCATTTCAATCTAGCAAACATACTTAACAAAATGCATATGAAATGCTCACGAGACACTTTTCCAATTATTATGTTGTTGTGACCGAGTCCCTAAACTGTCCTATATCCATTTTGGATGCCTAGCTCATTAATAACTGTCCCCTATCCAATGAGGATACATGACTCATTTTACATAGTGGGCCTTAAGCCCTTAATCACTGTCTAAGCTCGAGGCTCTTTTCACTCGTTGAGCTTTAAGCTCTGATCGGTGGCTACTCAGGTCATAACTCTCATTATCTGATCATGCATTCATGTATGGAATGCATTTCACATTTTCAATCAATCATAGCATAACACATTTAGTTCTTCACATTCACATTCAAGAGAACTTCAATATCTCAATCCACATTACACAATCATCGGACCTTGTGTAAGAAATCCACAAACAAACACATTCATTTATCATTCAAAGCATAATTTAAGAAAACAAGTAATTAAGTGAGACCATCTAGGTTACTCACAAGTTGCTCCCGAAGCTAATGCTTGGAAGATCCGGCAACTCCTGGAGGTTGACGTTCCAATTGCTCCTCTATAACAAATAATATACACAATATCACAATTTGTACAATCATAAGTATTCAATAATGCACATGCATGAAATGAATTATGTACAATGTATGTTCATGATAATCCCGGGTATCATTCCCTAAATTTCATCACAGAACCTTTCCCATATCAAAACTCATCTAAGTATAATTTATACTTATGTTTATGCCTCATTAAAACCCTTAAATTCATAATTCATTTCTTATTGAATCACTTCAGATTTTTCCAGGACACCCATTTTGGGTCTACTGTTCATGTACAATCAGAAGGTGAAAATGAGGTAATTTTATCATACTCTCTTCTAGAAAGGTGTTCCTCTGTGTCTTAAGTTTCCATGGACACCAAAATCATTCAATTCGGTTAAGTAATTTGGAAGATATGGCTCAAACATTTTCGGGTTGTTCATATACAAAAACAGTGTACTATGCACATCTTCCATCCAGAATTTGAATATCTTAGAGAATGAATCAAAATTTGACTTCTTTAGATACTTCGTAGCCCTATTTCTTTATTTTACTCCAAATCAAAAACCATCTCATTTGGATGACTAAAGATCAAGATATAACCTAATTACCCAAACATGTTCAGCGAAAACACACCAGTTCATACTCTTCCAACAGATTCCTTCACTTTCTTTTGGTAAAAATTTTCCAGCTAAATTCAAAATGCTACAATTTTTTAAGGAGATATGTAAAAATGTGTTAGGAATTTATTGGTTCAATAATAACTTCATTTGGTGGTCGGGTTATGAATTTAAGGCTAAAAGAATGAACCATTCTCATGTCCTCGACCACATTGTACCTATCTCGGGACAATTGACATAACTTTCACTAGGGATATCGGATTAAGGTCATTCTTGGATAGTTTGAAAGGTGACTTCTATTTATACAACTTTTATGAATCCTCTGAAGTGAAATTCTGTCATTTAGAGACACACGGCCGTGTGAAATAACACGATCAGATCGTGTGTCTTTTGGGTCAGATTGTGCTTTCTGCATCAAAAACACACGGGCCGTGTGAATCTACACGACCTGACCGTGTAACCTTTGAGTTTACTAAATTTTTCATCTTCAAAAACCTCTCCAAATTCACCTCTTCTTATGCAATTATCACTCCATGACCATTCAAACACCAATTATAATTCATTCACTCCCAATTCCCAACTCATTTAATTCATCATCTCTATGGATAACTTCTTCAAATATATATAACCAATTTCAACTCAACATCATCCATACACATTTCATATTCCCCACTTGATCATAAACACCCAAAATATAATACATTCCCACACACTCAAAACATAACACAACATACACATTCATTCACAACTTTTGTTGCACCCAGTTCCTAATTTCATATCAAACTTTGGGACTCTTAAAGACAAAGTTTAAATTCAATGTCTTCATAAGAAATGTAGCCATATTCCTCTAGTTTAATCCAAACTAAAAATCATCTCAATTGAACAAATATAGAAGAAGTTATGGCTAAAATACTGGAGCATACTCAGAGACCATGTTGCTGCTAAAATTTTTCCAGATTTCCAAACTTTCCATATTTTACATCTAACTCATCTTCTACCTAAGTTATCTCTTCCATTACATTTCCTCATCATTATCTACCCAATTCACTCAATATATCAATCACAAAGAATTCATGATCTATACTTGATCATTAACCCAAAAACCGAGCATCAAACATGTACCCATTCATCATAATTTTGTGCACTCACCCTCACTCCATTATATGCAACATCTAACTTCCAAAACATCTCTATAACACATTATACATCATTAATGATCATTCACAATTACAAAACATGAAATTTACATAGATATTTCATCATCCACGTCACACACACACACACACACAAAATCAAGTCATCAATCCTACATTTCTCATCGTTCCAGTTTCATTTTAACAATACCCATAACATTTAAAGCATAACTTACTTGGTTTCTCTTCAAATTCTTCAAAAACAACACTAGCTCTAGCTCCTAAGCATCATATGTTCATCATCTTGAAGGAAGTAAAGATAGGTTTTTCTTGTGACAAATTGAAGAAACAACAAGATGGAAGTGTCAATTGATAGATGGGAACAAGGTGTAATGTTGGTGAGGTTAGAAGAGAATGAAGAAAATGAAAATGGAGGAGAAGAAGAGAGCAAGTCACGAAGGAGGAGAGGAAAACAAGAATAAAACACTCATTTGGTCTTCTAATTTAAAAGCATTCTGGAAGACATCAAAAAGGGGAGGGTCTTTTAATTAAAAGAATGGTTTAAGACATGGTTAGGCAAGCGACACTTGTCACTTGCCACATGTCCCATTTCTAAGGCATTAGATTGGTTTCTTTCCAATCAAATTTCAATTTCTACACCAATTTGCCCCCAAATTTTCAATGGAACTTGTTAATAAATCCTTAAATCATTTATCAAAATTTCCAATTGCCATTGGACAGTAATTTCTACTACCATTTATCATTTTTCTTGCCACTTGGCATTTTTCTAGTCCAAAAATTACCCCAAATTTTTCCTAAAATTCACCAAAAATTCCAAAACAACAACTACACTCTCCAAATCAATTTTCAACATATAAAACCACAATTTTCAATAGAATCCACATTTATAAACAATTATACCGGGAAATGTTATAAATGCATATACAGTCATTTTCATGTGCAAAAATTTACTATTCATGTGTATGTGTATGCTATATTATGCATGAGCATGAAATGTGTTTTCTAAACCCTCAATAATCTCTCACATTTACTATTCTAACCTCCCTGCAGGTAATGGAATGTTACAACTCTCCCCTCCTTAAAAGAAATTTTGTCCTCGAAATTCTTACCTGTTTGCTCGAACAGGTAAGGATATTGTCTCCTCATATGCTCCTCTATCTTCCATATTGCTTCTTCAGTTGAGTGGTTTCTCCAAAGGAATTTTACCAATGGAATGACCATGTTCCTCAACTGCTTGATTTGCAATCCCATAATCTCTTGAGCTGGTATCACATGTGTCAGATTTGATCGGTACCTTCGGAGCGTACTCACATGAAATACGTTATGCAATTGAGACATCTCATTTGGTAAAGCCAGCTTATATGCCAAAGGTCCAATCCTCTCAATGATTTCATAAGGACCAATTTACCTAGGGCTCAACTTGCCCTTTTTACCAAATCTCAATACTCCTCTCCAAGGAGACACTCTAAAAAATACTCTGTCTCCTACACTGTACTCCATATCCCTCATATGCTGATCCATATAACTCTTCTGCCTATCTTGAGCCGCTTTAATTTGGCTTCGGATCAACTTCACCTTATCTACTGTATCCTGTATCAACTCTGGGCCTTCCACCATTCTCAAGCCCTCTTCATCCCAATATAATGACGGCCGACATTTTCTACTATATAGTGCCTCATACGGTGCCATTCCGATACTACTGTGATAATGGTTATTATAGGCAAACTCTATCAATGTCATATATTGATCCCAAACTCCTCTAAACTCCAATACACAAGCTCTAAGCATATCCTCAATAGTCTTGATTGTCCTCTCACTCTGTCCATCTGTCTGAGGATGAAATGTTGTGCTCAAGTTCAACTTTATACCCATAGCAAACTGTAACCTCTTCCAAAACCTTGAAGTAAATCTGGGATCCCTGTCCAATACTATGGACACCGGAACCCCATACAGTCTCACCACTTTATCCACATATCTCCGGGCCAACTAATCAAGTGAGTTATTCTCTCTCACTGGTAAGAAGTGGGCCAACTTAGTCAACCGGTCCACTATGACCCATATAGCATCATGCTTCCTCGGAGTCTTAGGCAATCCCATGATGAAGTCCATAGTGATCTGTTCCCATTTTCACTCCGGAATGGGCAATGAATGTAACTTCCCTACTGGAGCCTGGTGCTTAGCCTTAACTTGCTGGCAAGTGATACACTTAGACACATACTTCGCCACTTGCTTCTTCATTCCAGGCTATTAGAAATGTTGCTTCAATGTGTTATACATCTTGGTAGTACCAGGATGCATAGCATAGGTGGCCATATGAGCTTCTTCAAGTATATCCTTCCTCAGATCATCCACATTAGGCACACACAGCCTTTGCTTCAACCACAATGTCTCATCCCTTAATTCAAACTTAGAATCTGAATTTGCCTTCACTTTCTTTATAAGCTTTACCATATTAGGATCTTTCCCTTGAACTTTTCTGATCTTATCATGTAGCATTAGTCTCAGCTTTAAAGTAGCAATTAGTGCCTCATCTTGCTCTAAATTCAGCTCCACATTCAGAGCTCTCAACTGGATCAAATTAGGTAGCCTCGATAATTGAATCTGAGCTGCACTGATATTAGACTTCCTGCTCAAAGCATCTGCCACTACATTAGCTTTCCCCGGGTGGTAATCAATAGTGCAATCATAGTCTTTCAGTAGCTCAATCCATCTCCTCTGCCTCAAGTTTAACTCTCTCTGACTCAGTAAATACCTGAAACTCTTATGATCTGTGTATATTTGGAAGGTCTCTCCATATAGATAATGTCTCCAAATCTTTAGCGTAGAGACCACTGCAGCTAGCTCTAAATCGTGTCCTAGATAATTGATCTCGTGAGGTCTTAATTGTCTCGATGCATAGGCGATCAACTTGTCATGTTGCATCAGTACAAATGCCAATCCTTGATGCGACGCATCACTATACACTACATATCCTCCGGTCCCCGATGGAATAGTCAACACCAGTGCAGTTGTCAACCGATGTTTCAGCTCCTCAAAACTCTTCTAACACTCCTCATTCCATCTGAACACTACATTCTTCCTTAGAAGTTTTTTCAGAGGGGTTGAGATCAGAGAAATCCCCTCGACAAACCTCCGATAATATCCAGCCAATCTTAGAAAGCTTCGGATCTCTGACACATTTCTTGGAGCTTCCTAATTCATCACTGCCTCTATCTTTTTTAGATCTATCTGTATGCCATCTCCAGTCACTATATGTCAGAGAAACACAACCTGATCCAGCCAAAATTCACACTTACTAAATTTGTGTTGGACCCCGAACCTTTCTGTAAGCTAGGACTATTAAATGAGAAATTATTGGCAATTAGCTATGTGTAAAGCAAA
>JAOSBM010161858.1:0-11208 GCA_027568955.1 Erythroxylum tenue | reverse complement strand
ATAGAATCAAGATCGAGATTAGAGAGACCGACTCCAGCAACGGCTGCCCTGGCCTCAATATCTCTCATAGTCATAACGTCTCCCATAAGCAATAGTTGGCTTCTAAATCTAGAGAGAAACACAGTTACTGACGAGAAGGAGCTTCAACAAGCTCTGGGAGGGGAGGACAGTGCGAGAGTTTTAGTACAGTATCAAGGAGGGAATTTTCGAAAGGTTTTAGGTCGGAGAGAGAGGTGTAAGAGGAGATTTGGTAGTGGCAGTAGCAGATCATCACCAGTCCAATAACCACATATGAAAACAACACAAATAATAGTCGACCAATGGTTTAGAAAATACAAATAACCACATAAGAAAACAAACCTAAAAATTGTGTGATGTGATGAGCTGCAAAAGATGCAGAAGACGATGAAGTTGATTTCTATATGCAAGACTTTTTAACAGAGTAAGAGGCTGAAGATGCAGAGTCGGCGACACAGGAAACATGAACTATGAAAACCTGTTTTAAAAATATACAAAAACAGAAAACTTGTTTTAAAAACATACGGAAACGTTATTTTCTCGTTTTTGCAAAGTCGTTGCGGTTTTCTTATTTTTGAAAACTAAAAATCGTAATATCCTCGACCAAACAAGTTTTTACCAGCAGTTTCTTCTTTTTTTAAAACGACAACGAAAAAACAAAAAAAAACCAAACCAAACAGCCCCTTAGTATTTGTGTTTCAAGGCATGCACTTTAGTGACCTAAAAACATGAGTCCATGACAATGAAACCAAACACCAAAACTGTAGATAGTGAACAATCATTAGTCAATATTTATACAGTTTAAGTAGTTACAACGTTAATTTGGATACCTATTGCTTCTATTGATTATGATAACTTAGATGGTATTTGTCGCAATTATTAAATTAACACCTCGACTAATATCCTTATAATTTTGAAATAAATCAAGAAATGCATGTACGAAAGAAAAAAAATTTGTACAGAAACCTTGTTGTTCAAGTGGGTATAATAGACATATGCTAATCGGTGACTTTGTTAAGACATAATATGACCTTTACTAGTGTATTATTAAGTTGTCTTATGATCAATATAAATAAATGTAGCAAAGAAAAGAAAATAAAAAACAGATAAATACAACAGATTGAAAGCTACTAAAGACATAAGTTATGTTGCATGGTGTTTTGATGATGATAATGTAATTTATTATAGATAGCTAGACAATATGAAGTGTGGGAATTAAAGGAAGAACTGGAAATTATGTAACTTAAATATAAGAGAGTTATGAAAAGACTTTACAAGAATTATGTCATGAAATAATAAGAACAACAATAAAAACAACAATGTTCTAGTAAGAATTTGGTTGAGATGGAGAGTTTGAGAAAATTTAAAAGTACGCAGTTTTAACTCTGATTAAGTGATGTAATGTTTATTGGAAAACTTCATAAGAGAAATCAGTTGAAAAACTCCATGGATGTCACATTTAAGGCTAAGAACAAAAGTTGATTACTAGTACTTGCTAAAGAGAAGCTTCGGTTTTATTTTTCCTTTCGTGAGCATAAGATCCGAATTATGCATCATTGTTTTTCCTTGGTTATAAAGTTTCCATGCTTCTAGGGATTGAAATGTGTAAAAGAAATAGCTTAAAATATTTGGTCAACAATAGTTCAAATGAAGAGCAAGGAATTTTGTTGTAGGCCAAAAGACATTTTTGAATAGGAGAAAATAGTTGTACATCTTCATTTCAATTATAGATGGCGTCCCCTCTCGACCCTGGGCAAGGGTAAGAAGGGTATCTACTTAGGGCCCACCATCATAAGGGGCCCATCCTTATAAAGTTATATCTTATCTTTGAACTCTAATTAATGTGTGTGTCAGAGAGAAGTGGAAAAGTATTCTTTCTTTTTCCTGGGTAGGTGGAGATAGTGATATTAATAAAGGAACTTAACTTTTCAGCTTCTAAATTTAAAGTTAGGTTAATGTTAACTTTTTTATTTTATGTATTTATAAATTTCTTTCAAGTATCTGTTTGTATTTTTTACTTTCTAACTTTTTATTTATAAATTTCTTTCAAGTATTTGTTTCTAATTCTTCTATGTATTTTTCAATTTATTAAATACTTAAATACATTATAATTAGTTTGTCTCCTTTAACAATTGTCATTCCATGCTTTGATTATAATGAAAAAAATCATTTATTATAAAACCTAATTATTCATTTTTTTCACGCAAAGTCTTTGTTTGTTCTTGTTTAAGAAGTTTTGAGTTTCAATTTAGTTAGCTTAGCTATAAAGAAAACATTGAAAGAAGCTTAGTTTTTATATACCTCAAGACTGTCCTTTTTTCATACATTTTTTAGACATTCCTCCTCCACTATGTGGTTTAAGCTACATAGAGGGCAAAATAAGGCAACCCTCTCTTTCTCTCTTTCTTTTAAAAATGACTAACTTCTCTTTCTATATATAAAATAAGGATTTCCCTGTAAAACAAGCCCATTTGGTTTGAGTCTTTGTAAGTGACATGAGTGCCTATAGATTTTCATGTTCTACATGTTGGATCGAAAAAATATAGCATGCAAGATTTGGCTAAAACGGTAGATTTCAAAACTTTTTTAGAAATCAGAACACAGCGAAAGCAAGATAACCAAATCAATATGCCAAGCCATACATGATACGGTATATGGAAAATAATTATCAAAAGAACAAGATAGATATTATATTATCGACTCTTTCCCTACCGCTTTAACTCCTCGTTGTGCTATCCTATCCTCAGCAATATATCCTCTCCTAAGCAATGTGTCCTCTTCTCGTTATTGTATCCTCTTCTCGATATTGTATCCTCTACCACTTGTTGCTCTTGGACAACTTGGTTAACAAGATCCTTTGATGAGAAAGGAGAAGAAAACTTTGGAGGAGATTTTTCTTAGAAGAAAGAAGCCAAAGATGAGACACCTCTCATGCAAATTTCAGCTCACACATGCATGAAGGGAGAGAAAGTACAAAAATGCAAGAACACCTCCCTTACACCTTGTCAATTTCGATTATGCATGAAAAGAAAGAAGAAAGAAGCATCTAATGCATCACTTCATTCTTTAATTAAACATAAAGAAGCCATTAAATGAGAACTCTTCTAATTTGTTTTAAGATGGCTATATGAAAAGACCAATAACCTAAAATGACATGTAAATTTATGTTATGCACCTCTTTCATCTTTAATCAAATGAATGCTAAAATGTTACAATACATGCCATCATTAAAAGACAACTATTAAACCATTTAGTGTTAAGACCATTACTCCATTTAATGATGATAAAGCATGATAAATACCATCTTTACTTAGCAATTCAATGCTAAATGTGAAGCTGTATATTCAGCCCTAATAAAACCGAAATTGCACCTTCCATTTCTTTAAGAAATTTTTTAATTTAATTAATCTAATTAATCAAATTAAACCAAATTTTACCCCATTTCTAAACATTCATTTGGGCTTTTAATTAACCATTAATTAGTGCAAGCCCAACATTCAATCATGGGCTTAAAACCTTCATATATATTTCTTACTTTGCTTGATAACCTTCCTTGAAGCCAAGTAGGAAATCTTATTGGACTTAGATAATTCAAGCTCTAATAAGCTCATAATTAATTTAATCTCATTAGAATTAATTCTAAAGATTAAATTAATTCTAGCTTATTAATTAAATGTCATTCCACTAAAGACAATTAGTTGAACTCTTGAATTACTAAATAATATGAGGACACATATTTCAAATAAGATGTCCAATTGCAAACCCTATTATGAACCATATTATAGCCATCTGCACAATAAAGGATAAAATTATCATTTTGCCCTTATATTGGTTTTTCCTTCCAGATCTTCGTTTTACTCTATATGGTGATTAATACACAAGATCTCATCTTGGTATTAAGACTTGATGGGTAGCTAGTCCATCGAATTCCTGGTGCTAGTTTAATCAACAATCTCTATAAAACATCTACAAGTGATGATATCACTATAAACTCTTTATTTGAGTAAATGTTCCCTGATATATGTTTCAATTAATAATTCCAACATGCAGACATTGGATTAATACTCTGTAAAATCCATTATGATCATATCAAGAATTATAATGAAACACATATGAATTAACTACTTATCAAGATTATGGTCTATAATAAGCAAATGCTAAAATGTATGTTTTAATACTAAAGCAACGACCTACTTTATTCTTGAAAACATTCTTGATTCCAGAATCATTTAATAATGCCATTATCGATAGTCGACTACTATCATGATATGAAATTCATCATTTCCTTGATGTAAACTCCTTTACTTATTTGGAGATAAATCACAACACTACAGTCTAAACCATAATCAAGCGACCAACTTGATTATTCAACTGTGAATCAATTAATTTAGATTCTAATAATATACATGTTTCCCATATATCTTCATGTATATGAATATTATTAACAAAAGAATCTGGGTTCCTTATGACTAGTTATATTATGCTTATACAAATAAACCCACACTCTTTTGTTTTATTAATAATAAATATTTTCATTACAAAACTGTAATTGGAAGAAGATTAAGTTACATGTAAACACACTTGATTTCTAGGGAACTATATTTACATAACTCTAGCAATCTTACCCTAAAGTAAGCTTGACATATTCCTCAGTCCAATCCCTTCTAGGTGATCCTCAAAGCTCTTCTGAGACAATGTCTTTGTGAACGGATTAGCAAGGTTTTGCTCTGTGGGAATCTTTACCACATTCACCTCTCCACGTTGTATTATCTCCCTTATGAGATGATACTTTCGCTCAATGTGTTTGGCAGATTTGTGGTTCTAAGGTTCTTTAGAATTATCCACTGCCCCACTATTATCACAATAAAGTATAATGGCTTTTTCTGCATCTGGGATTACCTCCAAATCATTTAGAAATTTGCAGAGCCAAACTTCTTCCTTTGCTGCTTCACAAGTAGCAACATACTCATCTTCTATAGTTGAAGCGGTAGTACAAGATTTCTTGACACTCCTCCAGACTATGGTTCCACCTCTTAAAGTAAATATAGAACCAGAAGTTGATTTCCTTGAATGAACATCTGATTGGAAATCAGAATCTGTATATCTTGTCGAAATAAGATTACTTCTTAAGTAAACAAGCATTAAGTTCTTCATCCTACGAAGATACTTAAGTATACACTTAACTGCAGTCCAATTCTCTATTCCTGGATTGGACTGAAATTTGCTTACCATTCCCACTATGTAACAGATATCCAATCTAGTGCAAAGCATTACATACATTAAACTTCCAACTGTCGATGCATATGGAATGTTACACATGCATTCAACCTCCTCTTGGGTTTTGTTCCTTTGAAAGTTTGATTTCATGTCTAGTAGGTGTGAAACCCCTCTTGGAATCTTGCGCGGTGAACTTATTGAGCATATTCTCATTGTAGGATAATTGAGACAAGGCTATCTGTTTGTTCTTACGATCTCTTATAAGTTTGATCCCTAGAATATAGTTAGCCTCTCCCAAATCCCTCATTAAAAACTGTTCATTCAGCCATCCCTTAACCGTAGATAACATTCCCACATCATTTCCAATGAGCAGAATGTCATCAACATACAGGATTAGGAAAATAACCTTACCTTCTTGTATTCTTTTATAAACACAAGGCTCATCTAGGTTTTGTATGAATCCATAGGTTTTGATAGACTTATCAAACCTAATATTCCAAGACCTAGATGATTACTTAAGTCTATAAATGGACCTTTGCAACTTGCATACCTTATGCTCATTTCCTGGCTCAACAAAACCTTCTGGTTGGGCCATATAAATGGTCTCATCAAAATCCCCATTAAGAAAAGTGATCTTGACGTTCATTTGCCATATTTCATAATTGAAATAGGTTGCTATGGCCAAAAGAATCCTGATGGACTTAAGCATGGCAACTGGAGAAAAAGTGTCCTCATAGTCTATACGCTCTTTTTGAGTATTAGCCCTTAGCTACCAATCTAGCTTTAAAGGTATTTACCTTTTCATCCGATCCTCTTTTCCTTTTATAAATCTATTTACAACTATGACTTATATACCTAGTGGTAGATCTACAAGGATCTAGACTTCGTTAGCATACATGGAATCTATTTCTGATTACATTGCCTTGAGCCATTTTTCTGCATCAACATCATTAATAGCCTGTGTATACGTAATGGGATCCGTTTCTTCTTGGTCTGAGATGGTAATTAAGCCTTCTCTTAGACCTAGATACCTATCTAGATGTCTCACAACCCTCCCACTACGTCTAGGCACTACTTGATGTTCAGGTTGCTCTTCTAATTCAACTCTTGAGTCCATTTCGACATCTTGTTCTGTTATATCCATATCAACTCTTAAATTGGATGAAGTAGCTAACTCCTTTAGTACTACTTTACTTCTTCCTTTGTGATTTCTCATAAATTCTTCCTCTAAGAAGGTTGCATTTTTAAACACAAATACCTTCCTATCCTGAGGACTATAAAAATAGTACCCTCGAGTTTCCATAGAATATCATACAAACAAACATACTTCTGACCTTGGTTCCATCTTTGTGGATTCAGACCTTAGAACATGGGCTGGACAGCCCCAAGTCCTCAAGTAACCTAATGAAGGCACTCGACCAATCCATAACTCCCTAGGTGTTTTAGGCATCGATTTGGATGGAGCAAAGTTGAGAAGATATGTTTCTATTTGCATGGCATATCACTAGAATGATTCTGGAAGGCTAGCATAGGACATCATCGATCTTACCATTTCCAATAGAGTCATATTCCTCCTCTCAGCTACATCATTCTGTTAAGGTGTTCGAGGAGCTGAAAAGTTGGAAACAATTCCATTGTCAGTTAGAAATTGCTGGAACTCTCCAGATAGGTACTCACCCCCTCAAACCGATCGAAGTTGTTTTAACGGCTTACCTAGCTGCTTCTCAGCTTCAGCTTTGAATTCTTTGAACTTTTCAAAGGACTCACTCTTTTTATGCATCAAATACAAATTGCCATGTCTAGAGTAATCATTTATAAAGGTTATAAGGTATTTATAACCTCCTCTAGCTTGTATGCTCATGGGCCCATACACATATGTATGTACCAGGTCCAACGTGGATTCAGATATATTTCCTTTGGAAGGAAATGAGGTCTTGGTCATTTTTCCTTTAATACAAGATTCGCAGGTGGGTAATGGATCATTATCCAAGCCTGTAAGGATCCCATCCTTTACTAACCTGTCAAGTCTTTTCTGATTCATATGACCCATTCTTAAGTGCCACAGCCATTTTGAATTATTGCTAGAGACATTGGATTGTTTTGGTTTTATCAATTCTGTGGTGTTTAGTAAGCCTGTCACAGGTTCTATAAAGAACAATCCCTATTTAATTATCGCATTAAAAATAAAATCCTTATTCTCATATATTGAAACAACATTTTCAAAATATAAGGAATAACTAAATTTTATTAGACAAAAAACAGAAATCATGTCCCTTACAGTCATTGGCATGTAATAAACATTCTCCAAACATAACCTATATCCACTAGGAAAGTCTAAGATAACTACTCCCACTGATTCTACTGAAACATAGGATCCATTTGCTATCTTGACTTAAAATTGACCTTTTGGTAGTCTTTTCCTTTGTTGGAACCCCTGCAAAGAATTGCAAGTATGGTTAGTGGCTCCTGAATCTAATATCCAAGAATCAAATAAATTTGCCACATTTCTAGTTCCTAACAAACTTAGGAAACCCATACCTTGTTTGCTTTTGAGGGACTCAAAGTAGACTGGACAATTTCTTTTTCAATGGCCTATCTCATCACAGTGGAAACACTTTCCTTTGATGTTCTCTTTAGCCTTCTTTTTCATGGGTTGGGCCTTGACCCCTGATTGGGCCTTCTTTTTCATTGGACCCTTCTTCCCTTGCTTGCTCTTACCATTGGGCTTAGAAGAAGATGCTACATTATCTTCTAGCCCATGAGCCTTAATATTTAATATCTCCTACGTACTCTAAAGGGTATTCATCAACTCACTCAAGGTGTAATCCTTACGAGCTCATTGTCTAACTTAAACTAATGAAAAGAAGAGTTTAAGATATTGATGATCATAATCATCTGCGTGTCCGCATCCATATCCGCCCCACGCATCTCAGCTTTAGTGACCACAGAGATTACCTTAAGCATGTAATCCTGCACCGGTTCACCAGGTTTTTGTCTAAGATTGTGAAAGGTTTGGATAGCTTTCACTCTTGCAGACCTGGTCCTCACACCAAACATCTCATGTAGGTGATGGAACATTACACTAGCAATTTTCATACAAGCAATTTGCTTTTGCAACATGCCGTTGACAAAATCTAGAAAATAACACTTAGTAATCTTATCAACATTCGGTCATCGCTCATGTTGTTGGACTAGCTCAGGAGTTGAATCTCCACTCAGAGGTGTAGGCTCATTTTCAGTTAATACCTATGAAATTTGTTCATATTAAAGAACAATGTCTAGGTTATGTCTCCATTCATTAAAATTCTCCCTGTTTTCCAATTTGTTATTTGTCAGGAGCAAAGTAAGTGGATTCATTTTGTGGTGATTATGTCCAAAAATTTAAATTATTAAAGAGTAAGAAAACTAGTCAACAATATTGGAACTTTGTATAAAATCATGATGCATGTATGTATGATGATAGATTTAACAAAACTTAAAAAAATTAAATATTTATACGACGGTTATTTTTCTTATCTATAATAGACTAAGTGACGGTGGGCCATCTTATCTATTAAAAGAAAAACTAGGACGCTCCCACTCAAATGGCTACCAAGCATCTTCATGCCTAATGTTTTGAGAAGCGTCATAATTTGGTCCATACTTTTATGAACAGAGTTACGGTGGGCAAGTTATTGATAAAATATGTTAAGTGCGTAAACATTTGATTCGCCCACTAAAGATACTTGCAAACCATGCCTCGGTGGGAGGTCACATTTGCTACTAATGAGTGGACTTATCCTTAAGGAAACCCAAACCATGCAAGATCTAGGATTCATGCCCTCCAGTGGGGAGTAACACTACACCATATGCAAATGGGCCTTCATATGGAGACCATGGACTCTCACATGAGCATCCTCTCCTACTTAATCTTTTTGGGGTTTAAGTTTTAATAAATACCATCTTGTCTAAATGCAATTTATTATCCATCCTATATTGTTTCATTATTATCTCATACATAATGAATGCATGGCAAAGCCTAGGGTTGGCAACTTTCTAAAAGGCATACAATTACATAATATCACATATTATTTGCATCCATATATCCATTCATCTCATGAACTAATAAGCCACTTTTGATTGTCAATCCTAGAACAAAAAAATGATTACAAGGCTTTTAGGCCCAAAATAATCTTCCTAGACTTGGATCTTCTACTTTGAACTCTTCGCTCACATAAACCGGCCCGTTAGGTAAAAAATTGTGTAATGGCATTTTATAAAACCAAATTTTGTCACTTTGAAAACAAAAATTCCAGCACTAGATTTTCATAAAAACTAAAAATTGTTCCATTAAAACAAAAAACCATCACTTTATTTTTTATTAAAACTGAAACTTGATTCATTGAAATAAGAATCTAGCATTTCAATTTTCGCAAAACCTAAACTATGCCAATACACAACAAAAGGATACACCGAAAGCATTACCTCTTCATTTCTTCGACCCATGGTTGGTTCATCTTCATCATTACAACAATTTGTACATTACACAAACAAAGTAAACAGAAAAATGAATCCAAGAAGGAAACATGGTGATGATAGACCACCCTTCTTGTTACAAACCAAATGAAGAAATCTTACATGGTAAATAAAAATTCTATGGACAACCAAAAGAGCAAAACATTCACCATATATATTTCTATCAAATAAAAATATGCTGCATAAAAAAAATTCCAACCTATACATCACATATAGGAATCGAAATCATGCATAATAAAAAAGGCTTTGATACCTATTATTGGATCGGAAAAATATAGCATGCAAGATTTGGCTAAAACGGTAGATTTCAAAACTTTTTTAGAAATCAAAAAACAGCAGAAGCAAGATAACCAAATCAACATGCCAAGCCATACATGATACGGTATATGGAAAATAATTATCAAAAGAACAAGATGGAGATTATATTACCGACTTCTTCGCTACAACTTTAACTCTTCACTGTGCTATCCTATCCTCGGCAATATATCCTCTCCTTAGCGATGTCTCCTCTTCTCGTTATTATATCCTCTTCTCGATATTGTATCCTCGACTAATCCGATCTACCACTTGTTCTTCTTGGACAACTTGGTTAATAAGATCCTTTGGTGGGAAAGTAGAAGAAAACTTTGGAGGAGATTTTTCTTAGAAGAAAGAAGCCAAAGATGAGACACCTCTCATACAAATTTCGGCTCACACATGCAAGAAAGGAGAGAAAGTCAAAAAATGCAAGAACATCTCTCTTACATCTTGTCAATTTAGGTTATACATGAAAACAAAGAAGAAAGAAGCATCCAATGCATCACTTCATTCTTTAATTAAACATAAGGAACCCACTAAATGAGACTCTTCTCATTTGTTTTAAGATGGCTATATGAAAAGACCAATAACCTAAAATGACATGTCAATTTCGGTTTTAGTGATGAAAGAAGGAAGATGATCCATCAAATGCACCTCTTTCTGCTTTAATCAAATGAATGCTAAAAGGTTATAATATATGCCATCATTAAAAGACAACTATTAAACCATTTAATGGTAAGATCATTACTCCATTTAATGATGATAAAGCATGATAAATACCATGTTTATTTAGCAATTCAATGCTAATGTGCAGCTGCACATTCAACCCTAATAAAACTGAAATTGCACCTTCCATTTCTTTCAGATTTTTGATTTAATTTAATTAATCTAATTAATCTAATTAAACCAAAGTCTAGCCCATTTCTAAATGTTCGTTTGGGCTTCTAATTAACTATTAATTAGTGCAAACCTAACATTCAATCATGGGCTTTAAAACCTCCATTTATATTTCTTACTTTGCTTAATAACCTTCCTTGAAGTCAAGTGGAGAATCTTATTGGACTTGGATAATTCAAGCTCCAACAAGCCCATAATTAATTTAATCTCATTAGAATTAATTCTAACTTATTAACTAAATGTCATTCCACTAAAGACAATTAG
>JAOSBM010161729.1:0-11223 GCA_027568955.1 Erythroxylum tenue | reverse complement strand
CCCCAAATGGGCTATTGAAATTCTATTGATTGAAATGTGTTGATTGCAAATATTTATGAAGGATTGTGGGCCCGATTGAATATTGATTTCTACAAAATATGTTAGTGTTTTAAAAAAAAATTTATACTGCATTTTGTCTAATTGAGTGCTCTAGCATGCCACCCTCGCGGGTCACAGACTCGGATATCACCCACGATGTCGGGTTCGGGTCCGGCGGGAGTGGGGTGCTACAAGAGGAGAATCCTTCAAGTTGTTTCATATAAACCTCTTCCTTTAGTTCACATTTGAGGAATGTCGTTTTTACATCCGTTTGATGTAACTCAAAATCAAAATGAGTTACCAATGCCATGATTACAAGGAGAGAATCTTTCTTAGATACAGGAGAAAATGTCATTGTGTAGTCGATTCCTTTCCTCTGAGTGAACCCTTTGGCAACAAGTTTTGCTTTATGCCTCTCAATGTTGCCTCGTGAGTCTTTCTTTGTTTTAAATACCCATTTACATCTAATGAATTTCACACCATTGAGCAACTCAATGAGATCCCAGACTTGGTTAAATGTCATAGAATCCATCTCATCTTTCATGGCATTGTACCATAATTCTGATTCCTTATAACTCATGGCCTGTGAAAATATTTCAGGATCATTTTCGGCTCCAATGTTATAATCTGAATCTTGTAGATACACTATATAATCACTAGGAATTGCTAACCTTCTAACTCTAGTAGATCTCCTCAATATTGTATCATCATCCTCTCGAAGAATCTGTTGTTCAATCGGTTGCTCAACAATTTCTTGTTGTTCCTCATTTACAACTTGATCTACTGGATTTGTATTAACAGCTTGTGGAACTTCAGTAACTGGTTGTCCAACACCCATTTCAACTTTAGGGGTGTAAATCACAATTAATCTATCACTTGCACTAGAGGGATAAGTTTTATAATGATCCTTTTCAAAAACTATGTCTTGAAATTGACCACTCCTACTGATTAAGTCATTTTCAAGAAATTTAATTCCACAATCCTAGTGCTATGAGATGGACAATAGAATCTATACCTCTTAGACCTTTTAGCATATCCAATAAAATACCCACTAATATTCTTTGGATCTAGTTTCTTCTCTTGTAGGTTGTAAATTCTCACTTCAAACAGGCATCCCCAAAAGTGTATATGCCTTTAACTCGGTTTCTAACCCTTAAATAACTCAAAAGGTGTCTTTGAGTTTGCCTTGGTTGGAACTCGATTTAATATATACATAGCCGTCTTTAGAGCTTCAGTCTACAAGAACTGAGGAAGTTTTATGTTACTCCTCATACTTCTCACCATGTCCATTAAGGTTCGGTTTCTTCTTTCTGTCACACTATTATGATTCTGAGAACTAGGCATGATGTACTAGGCAACAATCCCGTGTTCTTAAAGAAACTTCGCAAATGGACCAGGTGCTTGTCCACTCTCTGTGTATCTACCATAGTACTTTTCACCTCTATCTGAACTCATGATTTTAATTAGTTTTCCACATTGATTCTCTACTTCAGCTTTAAAAACTTTAAAGGTTCCCAAAGCTTCATCTTTAGAATGAAGTAGAGATACATATATCGCAAATTATCGTCTATGAAGGTAATAAAGTATTTCGAACTTTTGCATCCATATCTGGACAACAAATATCTATATGTATTATTTCTAACAAGTTTGTACTCCTCTTTGCACCCCTTTTAGACTTGTTAGTTTGCTTACCCTTAAAGCAATCTATGTAAGTCTCAAAATCAGCAAAATTTAAAGTACTAAGTACCCCTTCATTTACTAATCTCTTAATTCTCTCAATGGAGATGTATCCTAATCTACGGTGCCATAATATAAAGGATTCCTCATTCACAACGCATCGTTTTGACCCAGTAGTAACATGCATCGAACTATAGGCATCATCATTTTGTAACTGAATTGAATAAATATCATTAGATAATGTACCATAACTAATAACTTCAGATCCATTACATAAACTAAAACTAGAATTTAAAAAAATTAAAGGAAAACCATAAAGGTACAAGTCTTGATGCATAAATCAATTTTTTAGAGAAATTTGGAACATAAAAGGTCATTTCCAAACATAAAATAAAGCCACTGCTTAAAACTAAATTGCAAGTGCTAATGACTTCCACATGTGAACTCGTCTTGCTTCCTGAATAGATGTATTGTTCACTTCCCACCAGCTTCCTTAGGTTTTGCATACCCTGCAAGGTATTTGAAACATGGATTGTAGAACCAAAATCAATCCACCATGTGTTATGATTAACACTAACCATATTAGATTCATAACAAACAAATGAAAATGGAGTACCTTTCTTTTCGAGCCAGTTCTTAAATTTAGCATAGTTTTTCTTTATGTGTCCCTTCTTCTTTCAGAAGAAACACTTTGATGGTTTCTTTATATTGGATTGAGGAGAAATTTTGTCTTTTCCCTTGTTTTTGACATCATCCTGTCTTTTCTTTCCTGAAATAGTCAACCCTTTTCCATCAACAACCTCTCCTCTTCTTGCACACACATGGTCAACAAATCATTGAATGAAAACTTGTCTTTATGTGTGTTATAAGAGATTTTGAAAGGACCATATTGTTGGGGTAGAGTGCATATAAGTAATGTACCAGGAAAGATTCCGATATAGTAACCTTCAAGGCTTTCAGCTGAGCCATTATATCCCTTATACGCATGATATTATCACGTACGCCCTTTATCCTAGTGAGTTTCATGGATGACAACTGAATAGCAAGGGCCTTATCAGATGTGGCGAATTTCTTATCAATGACCTTCAATAGATCCTTGACTTTATTATGTTGCTCGACAGAACTACGAATACCAGTAGATATTTTGATTTTCATGAACATCACAGAGAGGCGATTAGATCTCTCCCATTTTTCATAAAGAACAACAGCATCCGGAGTGCTGGTTTCAGTCATACTCGGTGGTTCATCTTTCCTGATAGCATAATCTGTATCTATCTAGCCCAAATGAAGTATAATTCTCTTCTTCCACACCTTATAGTTGTCACCCCTCAATTCAAGAATTTCACACTTAATATCATAGATATTCATAGTATAAGTAACTACAACTTCAAACATATATGCTTATTATTTATAATTTGAGACCAATAATAATTCATGTTTTACCAATATAAATCTTGCTTTTAATACATAAATCTAGTGACATAAGACTTGCCTGTGGGATAAAGTTCTACTCAATTAGATTCATCTATAACTTTATGACAAAACTATTGAATTATGTTCCTTTTTTTTAATTCATGTGGGTAGATTAAGAAATATAATCCGATATTTTATCCTAATTAATCATACAAATATAACAAAATTCATGTGGATAGATATTATCATATCATGTATAATTAATTACAATTAATGTTTTAGTGTGATATTAAAACTAAATACATAATCCTAATTAATCAAAGATGTTGTGGCTACTCCCAATTAATTAAAATCATATAGATCACTCACATTACTTTAAACTTAAAATAAAGGCTAAATATTTGCAACAGGTAATTAATAATGCAAATAAATCAAATAACAATACACAATTATTTAATCTAATTTTGCATGTATAATGATCATAAATTTATACACACAATTTTCAGTTGACCACAAATAATTTGTGCAAATAGTTAAACAATTATAACTTACATGCCAAATTTAATTCAAATATTAAACATACAAATTAAAAATTAATATTCTCAAAATATCAATACCAAAAATGATATTATAATTAAAATCATAACAAAATGGGTTAGATGGTTAATTAACCCAACAATTAATAACATTAAAAGAATTAATTAATTAAAAAATAGAGTCATTGTCTTCGAACTCTTGATGCAATAAAGGCAGTTTGCGGATATCTTTACGAAACCTCTTGATGTAGTAAGGTTTGAACTTCTTTAAGGAGCTTTGGGAATGTACGGTTTACATTATTGATATATATTTCTTTATTAACAAAACGCAATGAAACATTTTGTATGCAAGGGGATTAAAAATCCATAACTTTTATTTTTCTCTCTGCTATCATCGCACAACCCCTCAGCTACCGTCGCACTCCTCTTTTCTCTTACAATTTCATCTTCACGTTATTCAGCATATGGGCTTCTTTTTCCTCTTAGCTTAATCGTTGGATCTTTAATCTCATTCTCAAGATTGATTTGTACTTTTGGCATGTAGCGCCCCCTTACCGCAGAGTATACACCGGGACGTCCGGAGGTCATTCTGGTACATATCCTACGATAAGGGCGAGCTACGTTCGATCACTACATTCACTTCATATGGCATCATATCATTATTCACTTATAAAGCATCATAAGACAAATCTCAATATTTTTAAAACCAACTTTTCCTCATTTCATTACTCAAAATTGAAAGTCTACATTGTGTCTTTCAACCTTTACTATATGTACATTAGCAAAATCTAGTACAAAAGTACTACATGAAAGAGGAAAATGTATCAAATCTATGTAAGCCATCCAAAAGTCCTAGCTGACCAACCTTTAAGCCATGGCTTCACTTGCCAAAACACAATCTACACGGCAGTAGAACCTCTCAGTAGCTAGAGTCGTCTCTCGATCCTGAAAAGACAACGTTGCAATTTGGTGAGTTTTGCAAACTCAATGAGGTAACCATCATCGATGGTTCACTCAATTCATACAACACATCAATTCATATAACAATTATTTCACAACTTTGCATTTTACATGAGTAACACATTTTCACTTAAGCATAAGCAATTTTTTTGCATTTCACTCAATCAAACATACTTAACAAGATGTATATGAAATGTTCATGAAACACTTTTCCAATTATTACGTTGTTGTGACCGAGTACCTGAACTGTCTCATATAAGGCTCATTAAACGTTGAGCCTAAGGCTCTGAACCACTTTTGAGCTCGAGGCTCATTTTCACTCGCTGAGCTTTAAGCTTTAATCGGCGGCTACTTTGGTCACTACTGCCATTATCTGATTATGCATTTATGAATGGAATGCATGTACCACAATCAATCACATTATAAACACATAGGTCTTCACATTCACATTCAAGCAGCACTTCAATATCGCAATCCCCATTACACAATCATCGGACCTTCTGTTCAGAATCTACAATCCAATCGCATTCATTCATTATTCAAAACATAATCATAAGCAAACAATAATTAAGGGAAACCCTCTAGGTTACTCACCAACTGCTCCCGAAGCTAGTGCCTAGAAGTTCCGGCAACGTCTGTGGGTTAACGTTCCAGTTGCTCCTTTATAAAAAAATACCATACACATATATCACAATTTGTAAAATCATAGGTGTTTCATAATGCACATGAATGAAATGAAAGATGTACAATGCATGTTCATGACAACCCCGGGTAGTTATCCAAAAACAGTGTACTAACCCAATTTTCATCTAGAAATTGAAAACTTGAGAGACTGAATCAAGATTTAGCTTCTTCATATTATATGTAGCCCTATTTCTTTACTTTACTCCAAATTAAAAACCATCTCATTTAGATGACTAAAGATCAAGATATACCCTAAATACCCAAACATGTTCAGTGAAAACACACCAGTTCATACTCTTCCAACGGATTCCTTCACTTTCTTTCGATAAAAATTTTCCAATTAAAATCTAAATGCTACAATTTTTCATGGAGAGTAAGAAAAATGTGTTATGAATCTAATGCTTTAAGAATCTAGTCATTTGGATGTCTAGAGAAGAAGTTATGATCAAAAGAAGAAACCATGTTTATGACCTCAATCAAATTGAACCTATTTTGGCACGATTTTCATAACTTTCACAAAGAATGTCAGATTGATTTTGTTTTTAGACGGTTTGAAAGAAGACTTCGAGATCTATAACTTTTATTAAGACCTTGAAGCGATATTTTGCCTTTAAAAGGTTCAAAATAAAGATTTACTGTAGCTGTCCCGAGAATGTCCGTTTAATGGACATTCATGTCTGTTTAATGGACATTGTCGGGCTTAAAGGTGCATTTTTACCCGAGAAAGTCCGTTTAACGGGCATCCATGTCCGTTTAATGGACATACATTGGCATGGGGGTGTTTTTACACCCGAGAAGGTCTGTTTAACGAACCTAATGTCCGTTTAACGGACATATGTCACACAAAACTCCCTCCAAAGCCTCTCCTAAGGTTCCTACACTCATTCTATCATTATATACACCCATAATCTTCTCAAATTCACCTTTTCTAGCATAAAACCACTTCATAACAACTCAAGTTTAGCTCAAAATCATCCATACCCAATTCATATTCCCTATTTGGTCATAAACACCCAAAATGGAACACAAGCATATATATTCATCCACAACTTTTGCTGCACTCAATTTCCTAAATTCATGTTAAGAATTGGGACTCTTAAAGACAAAATTTAAATTCAATATCTCCATAAGAAATGTAGCCAAATGCCTCTAGTTTAATCCAAACTAAGAATCATCTCAATTGAACAACTATAGAAGAAGTTATGGCTAATAAATTGAAGCATACTCAGGGATCAAGTTGCTGCAAAATTTTTTCAGATTTTCACACTTTCAATATTTACATCTAACTCATCTTCTACCTTCTTATACCTACCTTATCTCTTCCATTTTATTTCCTCATCATTCTCTACCCAATTCAACTCAATAAATCACTCACAAACCAATCATGATCTATTATTGATCATTAACCAAAAATAGAGCATATATATGTATTCATCCATAAGCAATTTTCTACACTCACCCAATCACCCCTTTGAAAATCATTCAATCTCCAAACCTCTCTATACTCTTACATGAATTATTACTCGTCCTGCATATCCAAAAACAAGACATGAACATAAAGTTTTCATCACCCTTGACACATACATAACCCTTGCAAAATCAAATCATCAAATCTCAAGTTACTCATCATTTTAGCTTAAATTAACCATACCTATGACATTGAAAGCAAAACTTACTTGGTTTAGCTTTAATTTCTTCAAAACCTTCAAGAATACCAAAAATACCTAACTCTCCACACAACCCACGATCATCATCTTCCAAAGGTGGTAGAGATAGGTTTTTATGGTGAGAGTGAAAGAGAGAGCAAAGTGGAAAGGAAGCAAGTGAGAGATGAAAGAGCTAGGTTTAGTGTTGGAGGAGATTGGCACAAAATGACATAAAGAAGGAGAGAGCTAAAACTACGAAGAGAAGAAAGAGAGCAAGACTAAAAACACTAGATGGTCTTCCAAAGAGAGCATCGTGAGATACAAGCAAAAGATCTTTGAAAATGTAAACAAATGGTGGGTTAAAAGACATGGCTTGGCAAGTGACACTTGTCACTTTCCACATGTCCAATTTCCATGCATTCAACTATGTTTCTCTAATTAAACTAATCCATTCAAACCCAATTTTTATTCCAATTATCTCCCCCCCCAATGAATGACACTTGTCACTAATTCCTAAAGTCATGCATCAAAAATTCCAATACTATTTGACAGTAAATTCTACTACCATTTATCATTTGGTTTGTCACTTGACATTTTTCTTAGTCCAAAAATTACCCCCAAAATTTCAGAAAATTTTTCTAAAATTCTCCAAACATTCGAAACCAACAATTACACTCTCCAAATCAATTTTCAATACAAACAAACCACAATTCTCAATCATAATCACATTTATTACCAATTATACTAGGAATTGTCATGAATGCATGTACAATTATTTCCATGTGCAAAAAGTTAATTATTCACATGTATGTGTATGTCACAATACGCATGAGCATGCAAATGCATTTCTAAACTCTTATTGTTCACTTATGTTTAATATTCTAACCTTCCCATAGGTAATGGGATGTTACATGGCATCTCAAGATTCATCATCACCGATAATTTTTTGGTAACTCTTCTCTCTACACTGTCGTTTTCATGTTGAAATTGATTAGGTGTTTGGTTTCTAATTGGAATGGGCAAGAACAAAGAGAAAACGTCCTCTTCAGTGTTAAAAAAGAAAACAACAACTCCTTCATGTCATTCAAGTCGATTAATGCTCAACTTGACACCCAGAAGGAGACTCACTTGGGCTGGATCATCTTCGACTGCTCCCATTGATATTCCTGATACTACTTCTGTTCGGGAAAAGGTACCAGATCCAGATGATGACGTTGCTCCGATCATATTATCTATGGTTGAAGACTCTACCTAAGATTCCAATGAGACTCTTGCAGTAGCTGCTCCACTGACTGCGCCTCCTACGGCTCCTCAGAAACGTACAAAGGAGCGGGCTCAAAAAATAGTTTAACCACCTCGACACATTTCTTCTGTCCGCCTGACAGTGGATGATGCGATTTCTTTCAAGTTCTACTTCTACGTGGCTGAACAGAAATGGGTGACTCTCAACATTGTCGAGTTCATTCTCGACTATTCAATCAATTTAGAGGAGTTTTAATAACATGGACTAGACACTTTATTATCGGAGAGACATTTGCTGCAAACCTCATTGCTTCCGCAACACCATGACTCATATATGGTAAAAGAGTTTTACTGCAATTTAACTAGTGATATTCTGAATGAGACTGCTTTGAGTTATAGATCAGTATTTGTGCAGGGTCGAGTAGTCCATTTTGATGCTGATCATTTGAATTTTTTATGGGATTTGATAATTTGATTTAGTGATCAACTTTATGATGATGATTGTAATATGGCAAATGATTTAATTACTACGGTATTGACTGGTGGAAAATTAACTGGATGGTCGTCTAGCTCTGTGCTTCGTTCTTTAATGCTTACTCAAAAGTATTTAGTGCTCTTTAAGTTAACAGTGACCATCTAGATGCGAAGCACACATGTTGTCTTTGTCTATTTGGCACAGGCCAAATTGATTTATACGATCAGTACTAAGGTGCGATTCAATCTTGGAGCTCTCATTATTGAAACTATGTTGACCATTGAGAGTAAGTCGCATTATTTACTATACTTTCCATGTCTAATCTCTCAATTTTTATATGCAAATGAAGTTCCCATAATGGAGTCGAGTATACTTGAGTCAGTGTCCTTGATGAACATCTCTCCAAGGATTTTTAGGCAACCTCGGGTAGTAGGTTTGTCGTACACCACTTCTGGCCCCTCGAATGGCTCAGGGATAACTTATGTCAATCCTCATGCAGCTCTCTTTATTGGGTGTGAAAATCTTTCGAGGGAAGTGAGGTTGAGAGATAGTTTCAAGGATTGAGTGGGTCAGCCTCTTGTGTAAATCTATTGAACTTTTGTGAAAGTGATTAAGCTGGGTGAGGGCCCCGTAGACAGAGACAATGTGTGCCGAACTGCGTTAACAAATCTTTTTTTTAATCTTGGTGCTTTTAATTTTTCTAATTTTTGTGTTTGTCAGAGACAAATCGGAAAGTTTGCGAAACAATTACCCCTTCGATTTTTCATTATTAATTCTTGTTCCATCTTATTTGTGGGGTTCTTTATGTTATTGAATATTTGTTGCTATCTTTCTTTCTTTCTTTTTTCCTAATATATATTCATAGGAAACCATTTTAATTATATTTATTTTTAATAATATTTAAATCACTATTTGTAATTGTATTCTTTTTATATAATATAATAAGAGTTTCTTTAACAACAATCATTTTCTATTCATATACTAAAATTCTTTTTAACCCACTAACACAATATTGCTAAGATTCATTATGAGATAGGAGTAATGTTTTAAAAATTGGACTGAAAGTTACACCAGTAAGACAGAAGATTTAAGGTTTAAAAAGTTCAACCAGTATTAAACCATTGCTAAAAATTGAATAAAATTACAGATTTTAAATTATAATTAAAAAAGATTGTCCTTATCCATTGAATAATTTGAAGCTTAATTGAAAAAATTGTTAAATAAAAATAAATTAATTAATTAGAGCCTATTAATTTATAAAATTTGACCAATTAATTAATAAATTACTCAGATTTTAATAATAAAATTATTAAAATAAATTAAATTGAAAAGTTAAAAATAAAAATAAAAATTAAATAATTCAAATATTTTATAAATTAACCAATCGAACTGGTTGAATTTTTTAATCAATATACGTATAAAATATTGACTGTGGACCAATGTTATCAATTATTCTAAATACACATGTCCCAAATAAAAAATTCACCGTGACGTGGTCCAGCGGTGCTAAAAAAGGAACCAACAACTCTATCAGAACATAGGATGAGAATATCAAAGATGAAAGTTCAAAAACCTAAAACTATAAATAAAATGGATATAATAGGTGATTTGACATAAAGATTTTAATATTTGACAGTGATGAGTTCCATGTATCAAAACAAGTTACTAATCCTTAATCCAAGGACATAAATTAGGATGGAATTTCTTATGTCTAATGAATTAGGAAAATTATATGCAAATAAAACATAATTCTACTAGTGCAAGGGATGAAGTCACTCATCTACAATCGAACTAAGGGCCCGTTTGGTTGAGCTTTTATTAGTAGAGCTTTTATCAATAGAGCTTTTGTCAGTAGAGCTTTTCTGAGAATAGCTTTTTTTAAAAGCCAGTTGCCTGTTTGACTGTCGATTAAAAAACCAGCTTTTTTAAAAGAGCTTCATACAGTAGACTGTTTGGCAAAATAAAAATAAAAAGTACTTTTATTAATTTTAACTATATTTTATTTTATAATAAAATTATTTATGCTAATTATTTTATTTTAAAATTATTTCTGCTTTCAGTCCTGATATTTGTGAACCAAAAGTATTTATAATATATACTGCACAATGAAGTCTCAATATTATTACATAAAAAAAATTCATTGACAATGAAATAAAGCAGATGATACAAATTTATTTGGATAAATTTATAAAAACATACAAAGTGGTTATGGTTTTTTATTTTATAGATAATAAATAAATATTTGTTTTCAACATTTATTAACAATTATTAAATAAAAGTAATTATCTTTAAGTGTTATTTTTATTTTATTATTAATAAAAGCCTAGTAGGCAATTACGAGTCGAACTCAAAACAGTAGTTAATTTCAGTTTGTTTGGTTCTCTGTTTCTAATTAATTGAATTTTCTAAATTATAAAAATAAAATTATATATTTAATTAATTCTATTATTATTTTATATAAATTATTAATAAAGTTTCTAATTAATAAATTTGATTAAATATAATTAGCATATTTTAAATTTATAAAATTATGCAATTTTTACTAAATTAT